>WWET01002749.1:211534-225616 GCA_011038615.1 Limnodynastes dumerilii | reverse complement strand
ATGTATGGAGAATAAAGGTGCTGGATAAGTGTGAATAAGGAGAGAGATAGAAAGAACAAACAGAGGAAAGGTGGAAAGAGATGATGACAGGGTAGAGGAATGATGATAGGAGGGAGGAGGACCCTGCTCATAAGAGCTAACATGCTAAGTGAGAGAGGGTGAACTGACAGGAGACACAGTGATGATGAGGATGGAGAGGGCAGGTAAGCTTAGCTGGAGGAAGAGTAGGCTAGTCTGAAGAAGTGGGTTTTAAGGGAGTGTTTAAAGGATTGGAGGGTGCTGGATTGCCTGATGGGATGTGGCAGGTTATCCCAATGGAGAGGGGCAGCCCAGGAGAAGTCTTGGATGTGGGAGTGAGAAGTAGTTATCAGGTTGTAGCTGAGGCTACAAATACTGGACCTGACACTGAGGATCCGATCCCAGGCGCCTATGTGAACGCAGCATGATCACCATAGATGCGTTTGTAATATTGGTGCGGGCTGCAACGGGTCCTTTGTATGGCAAGCAATTTTGGCACATAGCGCAGGGTTGCCGACTCTCATGCAATATCCGGAAGACTCCCAAAATTTGGACAGTTCTCCTGGTATCCTGGGAGCGTTGGCAAATCTCCCACCAGTCCTGACCAGCTCTCACTATCTAATGTAATCCCTAGAGTTACTAGAGATGGGCGGGACTTGATGTCATCAAGCCCCACCCATCCCATAAAGCACTAGAGATTACATGAATGATTGACTGGTGGGGGGGACTTAATGACACAATTTGCATATATTACATATTAAGCCCCGCCCTTTGCAGTAATCTATGACTTCCATCTAGGTTCTCCCTGACATAGCATACAGGCCAACAGCAGCAAAGTGCAATGCAGCCACGTGGCCAGATACATGAGATGGGGATCAGTGTAATGGTGACTGTGGGCCGTATTCAGAGCTTCGGCTGCATTGCAATTGAGGCCGGAGTTTTGAGAAATGTGCTACTGCGCAGTAATTTTTATAACGTGATCTGCGGCCGGAGCTCTGAATACAGCCCTGTAAGTGGAGGTTGGGATTACTGTGAGCGTCTCTGTCTATATGTAAATGTTATCAAATTATAGCAACCCAGATTTTACTTTTTTTTTTTTTCATAAAAACATGACATTTTTTCTTCCCGTGTGTAGAGATGATGTGACTCATGTACAATACATCGGCAGCCATTTCTGACCCTTGTAATGCCATAGTCTCTCATCCTAACACAAGGGTGTGAAATAGGTCGTGGAAGGTCACTCCCTGGACTTAGACATGTGTTGCGATTCCCCGATCCAAATCACTGCTTTTAGAAATAGAGACAGTCGAAAGTTCCTCTTCGGAGTAAAGCTGGGTACACACTGGAGAGATATCTGACTATTATCCTTTAAATCACAGGATAATCGTTAGATAGCGCTCAAATCGTTTGAGTGTGTACTGTAAAACGATGCCTAGAATCGTCAGATTCTGCCCTGCATCGTTAGATCTTGATTTTAGCAGCTACTTACCAGAGAGGACTTCTGGGAACGATCCAGTGTGTATAGCTGCAGGATCGTCAGATAAACGTGAGTTTATCTTTTTATTATTGAAACATCGATTTTATTTTGCTGTGTGTACCCTGCTTAACATGCTGCAGGAGAAATCCTAACATTCTGTGAAGTTCCCTGTCTGAGTTCATGTGCCTGGTTTCCCTCAGCTGTCAGTTAATCTAGTAGCCCAGCCTGAGTGATGCAGCTTATTGGTGGGTTGGACTTTAAATAGCCTGAGCCCAGGAAGCCTCATTGTCGGCTATAACGTCTGGTGTTCCTGCGTTTGCCTGCGTTCTGATCGTGTATTCTCCTTGTGCCTCTGCCTTGGATTGTGTTGTGTTTCTGCCCCGTGTTCTCCTGGTATTACCCTTGCCGGCCTCTGTCTCTTGTCTGCCACGTGTGTGTCTGCAGTATGCAGTGAGGGTAGCTGGCAGCAGCGGTCTGATTGGTACAGCGTTTCCTCCTTGCTGGGTGTTACCAGAGCCGGATTAAGACTTCATGGGGCCCTAAGCAAGATACCGGTTTGAAGGCCCCCCTCCCAATGAATATATATATATATATACACACACACACACACTGTATATATAAAGACACACACACATATATACATACTGTATATACACTGTATATATAGACACACACATGCACACACACACACATATATACTGTATATACACACACACATACATACATACATACAGAGCGAATATAACTAGGGTGAACAACTCCTTAAACCCCAAGAGTGGCCAAGCCAAAAAGCCACCCTGGATAAAGGCGGATAAAAGGAGAAGACTCCCCCGTACCCCCATAAAGGCAGGCAATGGTTAGTCTAGATCGCCGAGGGCCATAATGTGCTCCGAGGAACGCTCATCAAGGGTGGTGGAAGTGGCAGCACCTATCCTAAGAATGAGTACCGAACAGGGCAGGGTTCAAAACGATATAACTCACATCAGGGTAGATCCAGAACTCCGCTTGCAATATGTTTACTCGCGTAGCTTATTTACTCATGCGTACCTTCTATACACTCCCCTTGGCACACCCCTGAAATGTACGTATTTTGTCCGAGATCCACTTTCCAAACCCTACCTTAACTTTTGCCCACGTAACCGATGTCATCCGCACACGTACGTATGTGCAACACGTATTTACGCAGCTAAGCACGGCCATACTGTACACTTTAAATACAAACCCCCGCCTACATATTGTATTTCAGACGTATTTTTGACTCACTTAAAATTGGCACACCCACACGTAAGGATACACGACACATACGTGAATGGCCCATACGTTCACATTTACGCTACGTTACAGAGTGTATTTTCTATGGTGCGCATGCGCAGTACTTACCAAAACGCGATTTTACGTCTCCGCCACGTGTAAATTCGCTCACAAGCGTTGTTCTGGATCTGGCCCATTACGCTTAAAAAACATGGTAAATTGATATCTTGTCAACGGGGAGCCGTCGTAATGTGCTAGCCAAACCATCCAATCTGAAGGAGCGACGAATGCGCGAGACCGATGGGGAAAACAGAAGTTACTTGCGCGTTGCTAAAGACACCCAACGCCCTTTACCCAGATGGTCTGTTTTAGAATGCTGTATTTTACATGCAACTGAAACATCCCTTAAGACCATATTCTTGGTTAAGATGCCGGTGTCGAAGGCAGACTTACGTCTGGCCACCAACTCCAAAACTCTGGTCGCCATCAAACGCTTAAGGATACTTAAATCAATCAGAAAACGCTTGTTTTCCCGATGTGAATGTTTCCTACCCCAGCCTTTCATAATTCTAGAAACAACGAAGACTTTAAAAGGTCCAACTAGACCACGCAGCTTAAAGAAATAAGAAACTATAATTAGCAATGATGCCAAACATGCTTTGGACCTCCCTGTCAGGTACTCAGACCACAACCACTTCAGCAATACCACTCTATCAGGCTTACCTCTGCAACATCTAACCGTCTTGAATGCAACCCATTTTTGCCAAGCATGCCTTTAGGCCCGAAGCGTAATCGGGGCCAGGGAGATGTCCGCCCAGGCTCTTAGGCTGGCCGAACAAGCTGCCAGAGATGACATGGGCATGATAAACCTCGAGCCCCAGGTGCCAGCTCTCTAAACCTATTCCAGTCGAAGTGTTGTTACACTCTGCACGTTCATTCTGGCAGAGTATGTGGTAATTCTTGCCTAGTTCTAATTGTCTGTTTCTCCCCAGCTGCGCTATTAGCAGGAGGTGTGTCTGTCCTGCACTGCTGATTGGTGGGCCGGTCTTTAAATAGATTTTGCCTGGGAGAAACTTTGCCAGTTATAGAGTCTGTTTCTCAGTTCTGTGACCTGCTATTTATCTTGGTTGCCTAGTGCTTTCAACCTAGTGATCTGACCGTTGTTTGACCCACTTACCTGCCTTGATTCCTGCCTCAGTTCCCTTTGTGTATCCTGCCCTGGTTCTAACCCTTTATTGTACCTACCTTCCCCGCTGTACCTTTTGATCCCTTGAGTGCCTGCTTTATGTTACATCTTCGGAGGCCCTGCTGTGTGAGTGTGTGTGTGCAAGCCCTGGTGCATCTTGTCCAGTCCTGTAAACAATCTTCTGTCCATCGTGCCGGGTTCTGTATTTTCCGTAGTCCGTCGCAGTCCGGTGTCTTCCGGACTGGCTCTATTCCTGCTTACCTTACTGCTCCCTTCCCCTCAGTCTGGTATCCACTCAAGGTTACCTCTTCTCTTCCTCGAGTCTGGTTCAACGGGGCACGACCAGTTTATTGGGCCGCAGCCAAATCCATCCCCACCATCAGGGGCTCTGGTGAAAACCCCCCGATAATAAAGTTCACGTACCCCGGCAGCCGACTCGGCCACGCTACCCTATTCTCCCGTGGTCACCCCGGTACTCACCAAGGTTATCCCGAGGTACCACTCCTAACCACTGATCTTCTCACGACCACTCCGGTACTCATCCAGTTAAACCCGGAGTGTCGTAACACTGGATGAGTGTGAGTTTTCCACCAATCACCCTCTGTACCTGGTATTGAGCTTCTCCATCTGTTCAGCTTTTCTGTGTGTGTGTGTGTGTTTGTGCGCGTGTGTGTGTGTGCCGCTGTGTTTGTCATCTCGCAGTGTGCATTGCCCGGTCCCGGGTCCTATTCGTTCTTATACACTTGGTGAGTTACATCTCCACTATGTTCCACCTCCAGCGTGTAGTGTGTTAGCGCGAGTCAGCCCATCGGACTCCGCTCTCCTTCCTTCCCATACACCTGCTGTCTCTTGCTTTTTCCATCCTGCAGTTACTCAGATGTTCCTGGGAGGCCCTGTCTGTCATCTGTTCCACACCTGTGGATGCCATACATTTCTGGTCTATACTGCGGTATAGCAGTTATCTCTGTTGGGTGTGGGGCTCTGGTCCGAATGGCCGATTTTTGCAACTGGCTGGGATTTTGATTGCTATGCCTCGATGAGGCATAGCAATCGATCCATGGAGCACCGAAAGCTCCGTGGTTCGAAAGTGTCAGTAAAAATAGTCCCCCACTCCTTTCCCTAATTTTAACCCTAACCCGATCTCTGAATACGGCCCTCTAACCCTAACCTTCCCCTCTCATTACCCTAACCCTCCCTTCGTGGCAGCCTGACCCTAACCCACATCTCCCGCAGCCTGACCCTACCCCTCCCTCCCCGGCAGCCTGACCCTAACCCTCCCTCCCCTACAGCCTGACCCTAACCCTCCCTTACTCGCACACGAACCCCACCCCTCCCTCCCCGGCAGCCTGACCCTAACCCTCCCTCCCCTGCAGCCTGACCCTAACCCTCCCTTCCCTACAGCCTGACCCTAACCCTCCCTTCCCTACAGCCTAACTCTAAGACCCCCCTCTTCGCAACCTGACCCTAACCCTCCCCTTCTATCACCCAACCCCTCCCTTCCTAAGAGCCTAACCCTAACACACCACTAATACTAAAAGTCCCTGGAGAGGTTACTCACTGTCAGCAGCGGTGGATCCGGTGAAAATAAATGGGTGAGTATGCTGATTGGCGCTTTCACCCATTCATAAAAAAGATAGAAAATGGCTGCCATTCGAAATAGAGACAGCCGAATGTTACAGGGTCCATGGGAGGTTCTCACCCGGGCGCAGAGGCTAAACCAGGGCCAAGTATTCACTAGAGCCCCTGATGATGGAGATAGTCAGGACTGCTGGCACCTGATAGATTGTGGCCCCTGGCAATAGCTCCCAAGGAAGGCCTGTAGCGAATGTGCCTGAACAGGAACCGACTCACACCCAGGTACCCTTGCTCACCAGGCAACAGACATGAGCTGACGAGCACTGATAAACAAACATAAACTTGGGCACACAAGGCAGCAGGCATGAACCCAAGCATACAAGATGACAGGCTGGAACCCACACAGCAAACAGAGATCGCTTACACTCTCCGCTAAGAAAATGTCATTTCTGAAAAAAAGGACATCCGAAAGTTCCTTTTCGGGTGTGCCTTTTTCGAATACTTATCCATTCAGAATTTTTTTAATGAATGGGTGAGTATGCCATTTGGCATACTTCACCCATTCACTTTCGCAATTACCGATATCCCTCCGTCGTTTGCGATATCCCTCCGCCGCCTACTATCGCCGGACCCGGAACAGGTGAGTAAACTCTCTGTGCGGGGTAGAGAGGGTTAGGGTCAGGCTGCAGGGGAGGGAGGGTTAGGGTCAGGCTAGGGAGAAGGTAGGGTTAGAATTAGCGCTCCGGAGATCGATTGCTATGCCTCATCGAGTTCCGAGCTTGCTGGGAGAGAACGTCCCTATTAAAATAGGGCTGTTCGAAGCGGGGACCCACACCCTTAGACAAATGTTTTGACGTAAACAGCCCTTTGTTACATCTGTGATCGGCTCTGGATCGGGGGCACTTGCTTGGGCTCCACCCCTTACTGTACATTGACTACGTCGCTTCACCCCTTCCTTCCCTCAACACGCCCCTCAGAAAGCAAGCCGCCACCGCTCAAGTTACAATGCAGACAGTGTACTCGTCTCCACGATACAATTCCCACTGCATCCTAGTGACCGTCATACAATAGAGATTTCATCCTAGTCACCACTATTCAATACAGACTGCATCCTAGTAACCGCAACACAATACACTGCATCCTAGTAAGTGCCATACAATACAGATTTCATCCTAGTCACCACTATGTAATACAGACTGCATCCTAGTCATCACTATGTAATACAGACTGCATCCTAGTCACCACTATGTAATACAGACTACATCCTAGTCACCACTATCTAATACAGACTGCATTTTAGTCAACACTATGTAATACAGACTGCATCCTAGTCACCACTATGTAATACAGACTGCATCCTAGTCACCACTATGTAGTACAGACTGCATTTTAGTCACCACTATGTAATACAGACTGCATCCTAGTCACCACTATGTAATACAGACTGCATCCTAGTCACCGCCACACAAAACACATCCTGGTGAAGACCCTATAATTCAAACTGAGCGCCTTACAATGTATAACAGTGTTGGCCATCCTTTTGTCGTGCTGCTGTGCCTGTCACACCACTCTGCCAGGCTTAGCAAGGATGGAACTGCGCTGCGGACACCACTCCAACTCGGCACCCCCCCCTGCAATGCATACCCCACTTACCACTCGTACACACAGACTTTCAATACCCAGAAGCTACAACTGTTCCAACGACTAACAGTCTAAAGACCGCGCTTACGCAATCTATGTACAGAAATGGTACGTAGATAGCGTAAATAAGCTTGCGTAGTAGCTCAATTCTTAAAACAACGTACATGAGACGAAAACTACGTAACTGTGAATCCGGACTTTTGTAATCTGGCCTCTGAGAGCAGAAACAGCGACGCCAAGTTAGAAGCATAATGGCATTGTCAGCCTCATCACATAAACACTCAATGTGGCACCACATGTCCTGTCGCTCCTAATTAATGCAATTAACAAGAGTTCCCAAGAACAGATCTCATTAATTTCACAGCACATCTTATCTGACACCCAATACACAGTATAATATCTGGGCCAGCTCAGCAAGGGAGAGGGAGGACATATTGTGCCATACACGCTTGTCCCACACATCGTGGAGTCACGGTAATAGGCGAGTATTGGTATTAGATTATTTGTCATGTGTCAGATATAAAGGTACTGTTATAACGGCTGTTCTCTTATTATATCATCTTTATATATTTAGTTTTTTCTCATTTCTTTTAAAGTATGTTTTAAAATAAGTATGAACCGGGAAATATGAAGGTTCAGATGTATTTATTTTCTCTCAATGCGCGGGATCCAAAATATCACATTTCCCTCTACCTGGCCGTCGTCTTCATTTACATCAGATTCAGTGGAAGCGGCATCTATATAATGGTAGAGGTGGTTGGGGATAATACAGAAGACATTTAAGCATTCGTTGAATGTACACCCAGTAGCAAAGCTATTCCCTGGCACTACAAATACCCAGAAACAATGGGCACACAATTATGCTTATCTAGACTTGAACGCAAGTCACTGCTATGTAGTTAAAATGACAATACGGGCATGTTCACGCAATTGCACCAGCAATAGAGATTGCTCAAAACGCGTTGGGTGTGAAGGAGATTGAAGACTGCTTCATCCCTACTACCTCTTATCTATTCCAACCATCCTAGTCACCACTATGTAATACAGACTGCATCCTAGTCACCGCCACACAAAACACATCCTGGTGAAGACCCTATAATTCAAACTGAGCGCCTTACAATGTTTAACAGTGTTGGCCATCCTTTTGTCGTGCTGCTGTGCCTGTCACACCACTCTGGCAGGCTTAGCAAGGATGGAACTGCACTGCGGACACCACTCCAACTCGATACCCCCCCCTGCAATGCATACCCCACTTACCACTTGTACACACAGACTTTCAATACCCAGAAGCTACAACTGTTCCAAAGACTAACAGTCTAAAGGCCGCGCTTCCGCAATCTACGTACAGAAATGGTACGTAAATAGCGTAAATAAGCTTGTGTAGTAGCTCAATTCTTAAAACAACGTACATGAGACGAAAAACTACGTAACTGTGAATCCGGACTTTTGTAATCTGGCCTCTGAGAGCAGAAACAGCGGCGCCAAGTTAGAAGCGTAATGGCATTGTCAGCCCTTATCACATAAACACTCAATGTGGCACCACATGTCCTGTCTCTCCTAATTAATGCAATTAACAAGAGTTCCCAAGAACAGATCTCATTAATTTCACAGCACATCTTATCTGACACCCAATACACAGTATAATATCTGGGCCAGCTCAGCAAGGGAGAGGGAGGACATATTGTGCCATACACGCTTGTCCCACACATCGTGGAGTCACGGTAATAGGCGAGTATTGGTATTAGATTATTTGTCATGTGTCAGATATAAAGGTACTGTTATAACGGCTGTTCTCTTATTATATCATCTTTATATATTTAGTTTTTTCTCATTTCTTTTAAAGTATGTTTTAAAATAAGTATGAACCGGGAAATATGAAGGTTCAGATGTATTTATTTTCTCTCAATGCGCGGGATCCAAAATATCACATTTCCCTCTACCTGGCCGTCGTCTTCATTTACATCAGATTCAGTGGAAGCGGCATCTATATAATGGTAGAGGTGGTTGGGGATAATACAGAAGACATTTAAGCATTCGTTGAATGTACACCCCGTGGCGAAGCTATTCCCTGGCACTACAAATACCCAGAAACAATGGGCACACAATTATGCTTATCTAGACTTGAACGCAAGTCACTGCTATGTAGTAAAAATGACAATACGGGCATGTTCACGCAATTGCACCAGCAATAGAGATTGCTCAAAACGCGTTGGGTGTGAAGGAGATTGAAGACTGCTTCATCCCTACTACCTCTTATCTATTCCAACACTGAACTTTTACACCTTTGGCACATGACCTGTTTGTTTGCACTTGGTGGATTATTTATTCATTGTATTGTATTTATTTATTTTATTATTAAACTAGTTGTTTGTGTTTTTTTGCGGATTTCATGATGTTTTTCCCGTTTCTTTTTTTAAATCAATATCCCTAAAGGATATTTTAGAATTGCCGTACAGAAATTTCGGAATGAAGGATTCTCACCTGGAAGAGTGAATGGGAAAGAAAGGAAACATCTCATTCTAAGGATCCTTCTATCTTTTCATATAAAGAAGAAATGAAAATATAAGGATGACAGAGACGATCATTTGTGACCAGTGTCACGTTGGACTGTTCATTCACCAGATCGTGAGTTTTATTTTGATATATTTATTTATGAGCTTGCAAACAGATAACGTTATCAGTTTATGTATTTAAATGTGAAGAAACAAATTCACACTCTGGGCCGGATTCACAATTAAGAGTAAGTTAGGTGAGGACAGATCTGCCCCTAACTCACCCGTCCTGTCCCTCGAACCGCCCCCATTTTTAGGAACGTTATGGCACTTAAGAGTTCCATAGGACCAAGTAACCGTGCGTAATTTCCTTCTTAAGAAAGACACTACGCACGGAGAAAGCCTCCCCCCGCCCTCCCCGGCTAATCTAAATCCCTTCCCCCTCCCACTCCGCCCTGAGGCGGTATTATCACGCCTGCTTCCTCCTAAACTACACCATGTGGTCTTTAAAGACCTCCCAAAGTCAATCTACGTAACTAAGTGGTACATGGATTGCGTAAATGACCAGCTACACCTGCGCAGTAGGTCATTACGGAAAAGACCGTACTTTGGAAACAGCTGCTTCTTAAGTGAGAACACGGTCCACTATCCCCATGACATAATCGCTCAGCGCCCGCAATATGGTTTCCATGGACCTCATCCAGACTTAATAACAACAACCGTCTTACGCAAGCGGTGTGTGTAAATCAGGCTGCGTGAGCGCATTGTGCATGCGTACGCCAGATGTTACGCATCGAACTCTGAACGCATGGAAACGCTGTCGGAAAGACTTACAACACAGAATCCGGAATTGTTCGTAGGGCTAGATTAACTAAACTGACGGGAAAAGTGGAGATGTTGCTTATAGCAACCAATCAGATTTTAGTTGACATTTTCTAATATGTAATAGGAAAGTGAGAGCTAGAATCTGATTGGTTGCTAAGGGCAACATCTCCACTTTTCCTTTCCTGCAGCTTAGTAAATCTGGCCATGAGACTATGGGTTATTTAGGAGGTTTTATCTCCATTAGATTTTGCAGAGGGTTCTAGCTATTTGCTAACCTGATGAATGACCTATCCCAATTTGCTGAGTGGTAAATGACATCACAATGTCCATCTCTGTGGAGGTTGGTGTGAACTTCACAGCTAGTTTGATAAGTGACCCAGCGGTGCCGGTGAAAACCTTTCCCTCCCACATCTTGTCCTTTGTGAGCTGAAGTTCTGTTTTTATTGGGCCAATGACAAGAACTTTGTAAGCGCCTGGAATATTCAGTCTAAAATTCTCCCAACTTTCCATAGGTAGGAGTCCAGCTTGCGGGTGCAACAAATGAAAGCCCGGTCTCCATGCACTATACATTTTTGGGAACGGAGCTAAGGCCTTTTTGGAGGAGCAGTGCAGGACATAATCGCAGGCATGGCAAAATTCTTGGTCTTGCTGGCTTTTGGTAAAAATGCTCAGTTTGTAATATCCCGAACCTGGAAGGTGGACAGTCAGACCTATCTTATGCTCCAAGTGTGTTAGGAGGCAGTATCTGTCCAGAGAGGACACACTGTTATTCTCTTTACCATTGTCCAAGATGGAGACCGCCTCAAGGTTCCAAAGAGTGTGGAAGGTGATGTTACATTTCCCAGTAGTTGTGTTGATGACCGGAGATGTATGACTGGGATTGGTAAGACCATTGCGTCTCGTGTTGGTTCCAGGTCCACAGTGATTGCTGAGGTTTGACGGGAAGAGTTCGTTATGGTTTACAGGGTTCTTGCACTCAATGAATATGTTAGCTGCATTTTGGAAGCTGTCTCTTTCCAGGTTCTTCACAAATAAAGAAAGTCTGTAATATCCATGGAAGGGTAACAGAAGTTTACATGCAAGTTGGTTGTCCTCTATTTGAGAAACCAGACAATTTCTACTCAAAGCCTCAGACATCTCTAGGTGGGTAAGCTGGAAGGTGGCTTGCAATGGTCGAGATGTCCTGAAGACAATATTCAGAGATCCTGTTTCTGAAACAATGAGATCCTCACCGGAGTTATAGCCAATGACACCAAAGTCTTTTGAGTTTTGCTGTAACCCCCAAAAGTGGAAAGGATTCTCGGGTAGCCCAAGTGAAGGTTTTGGTTGAGGGCAATCAATGTGGTAGGAACACACCCATTTGTAGGAAGCCGTGGCGTCCGTACGTCTTGCAAATATCATGAGTTCGTATTGGCCATGTGTTGGGGGGAATACACGTAGGGTCATGGAAGATTCCTGGTTAGTGAGGACCCCGAAAGTCTTCATAATAAAACTTCTGCTGTTGTCGTGAAGTTGGTAGATTTTATAACTAAATTCGGTTGGGTGACGGCTTCTCAAAGACACTTTCACTTCACCATCTTCTATAATAGAGAAAGTGGACAAGTTGCAATAATTCCAACAGAGGTAAGAAAAGCAAACATAAACATGTGCAGTATAGTAGTGTAAGGCCTGGACAATACAGAAGTCAATAGTGTAATAAATTACGATAGGGTACAGTGAGGATATTGTAGTAGCCAGCTTTTAACATGAGAGGGAGCCAAGATGGAGTAATAGGCGTCCCAAGTCCAGGGGCAAGATTTACTAAGCTGCCAGTTTGGAAAAGTGGAGATGTTGCCCATAGCAACCAATCAGATTCTAGCTCTCACTTTCCTAATATATGCTAGAAAATGTAAGCTAGAATCTGATTTGCGGCAGTTTGCGTGCATTCTGTGTTCCGTATGTCGGGGGGCAGTGGCGTATCTACCATGGGTGCAGAGTGTGCAGTGCACACGGGCCCCTGCAGACAAGGGGGCCACCTGTGGCACTCACCTTGCACCCTCCCAATGGAGGCTCCCAGTCCCACCTATATCTATACACACGGGAACAGTCCCCACCAGCCTACCGTTCCCAACAGTTCCTATTATTATTATTACTATTATTAGTACTACTATTATTATTAGTATTATTACTATTATTATTACTATTATAGGGCCGGATCCAGAACTACGGCCGTCTTCCATAGACAGACGTAATTCACTGAACAATAGCTACTGCGCATACGACCCATTATTATTATGATTTTTATTATTATTATTATTACTATGGACTCTAGCACTATCTTCTGGAATAGGTTCAGGCAGCATTTAGTCTCATTGCAGTTTAGAATTTGTGGATTATACAGACCAGAAACATGAGCAATTACTTTCCCCAAATTCCTTCTCTGCTGAAATGCAATAAATAAAAACATTGGAAAAATAAGAAAATGTTTTATTTCCTTCATGCGCCTTAGAACAAGAATAGATTTACCATTTATGTTTATCCTCTAAAAAATGATCTCATTCATTTCATTGACACCAACTGGAATCACATAGGGCCTGATCCAGACCTACCTCGTGTGCGTTTTTTATGGCGATCCCGCGGGACTGATGTTACGCTCAGAAATTATGAGCGTATTAGCTACGTATTAACGCTCGAGGGGGCGTGTCTGCCTTACGAAATGCGTAAATACGCACTGAGAGCTTACGGACGCCCGCGTTTACGAACAGAGAAGTGAGGGTAGTGTTTGCCGAGCGCAAAACTAAGTAGGAGCAAGGGGAGTGCCTATTGCTGAGCATCGTAGGTACGCTCTGCGTTAATACGCTATGCACATGAGCGTAGGTCTGGATCAGGCCCATTGATACATTCAGCTGGTCGTCATTAGCAAATAAATATTTTCACAAAAGATTAAATATATAAAATTTGCAACAATTATAATTATGTCCCAATTAAACAAAACTCAAATCGGGTGGAGCTTGTGTGGGAAGGGGGTGGGGTTATACCCCAAAGTAGGTGGAGTTTAAGCGGATCATCGCCTCCTTTGGTCCAGATAAAGTGAATGAATGTAGACGAGTTTCACAGAAACCAACAACTGTCAGAGAATGAGAATTGCGCTGAATATCAGAGCACAGGTGTACAGAGAACACAACACTAAATACAGCGGAGGCAGCCATTTTGTGGTCAGGTGGCTCAATCCCTAATGAAATGATAGCCCGCAAGATGGCTGATTCCTGTGACTTCTATGCTTAAAGCGTGTTCTCCCTTCAGACTGTAGATGCCATAGAGACTATATTAAATAGATATAATATTTTCTTCATTTTGTGCCATTGCCAATGAAACAGTTCATATTTATTGTCAATGTCCTGAGAAGTAACGACACTGTACATCCGTCCGATGACATGGCTGAATTGGATTTGGGAGCCTTTAGTTCATTTGAAGATACTATCACCACGGCAACCACAAACGCATGACACTTTATGTAGTGAGCATGTCCATAGCCCAATCCCTCCCTCTATACTTTCCTCTACCAACACACGACCAGCACAGGCTCGGAATGCAGTGATCCGGGCCATCGGAAACCAAATACTTCCGGGTAAGAGCGG
>WWET01002749.1:193612-204333 GCA_011038615.1 Limnodynastes dumerilii | reverse complement strand
GGGGGAGTGTATAGAAGGTACAGGGGAGGGGAGTGTATAGTATGTACATGCAGGGGGAGTGTATAGTATGTACATGCAGGGGGAGTGTATAGTATGTACATGCAGGGAGAGTGCCTGGGGGAGGGTATAGAAGGTACGGGGGAGGGGAGTGTATAGTATGTACATGCAGGGGGAGTGTATAGTATGTACATGCAGGGGGAGTGTATAGTATGTACATGCAGGGAGAGTGCCTGGGGGAGTGTATAGAAGGGACGGGGGAGTGTGTGTGAACGTATGGGCCATTCACGTATGTGTCACGTAAATACTTACGTGTGGGTGTGCCAATTTTACGTTAGTACAAAATACGTCTGAATTACTTTAAGTAGGTGGGGGTTTGTATTTTAAGTGTACAGTATGGGCGTGCTTAGCTGCGTAAATACGTGTTGCCCATACACTACATGTGCGAATCACTGCGGTTATGTTGGCAAAAGTTAAGGTATAGTTTGAAAAGCGTATCTTGACAAGAAAGGAGCATGCAGGGGGAGTGCCTAGGGAGTGTATAGAAGGTACATGCAAGGGGAGTGTCTGGGGGAGTGTATAGAAGGTACATTCAAGGGGAGTGCCTAGGGGAGGGTATAGAAGGTACATGCAGGGGGAGTGTCTGGGGGAGGGTATAGAAGGTACGCATGCGAAAATACGCTACGCTAGTAAACGGATTGCAAGCGGAGTCCTGGATCTACCCCTCTGTCTGATAGAAAAATGACAATCAGTGAACCCTGTTGGCATTTCAGTGCCGGCATTTTAACTGTCAGAATTCAGGACATTGGAATGGCAATCCACACCACTAAATCGGAAATTTAGAGGAGTGATATAGCAACCAATTAGATTTCAGTTTTCACTTTTTATGGCATGAGTAACATTTCTACAAAAATGGCCGCCTCCACAGGCCTCAATGCAGGGAAATAAGAGACAATTTCTAAACTATGTCATCATACCACAATGACTTTTGGAACTGAATCAGCATCAGGGAGATTGTTACACACTTCAGAGAGTCAGGGAGATCACAACTATTTTTCAGTAAGTCAGGGAGATCACCCGCTCTTCAGGGAGTCAGGGAGATCACCCTCTCTACAGGGAGTCAGGGAGATCACCCGCTCTTCAGGGAGTCAGGGAGATCACCCGCTCTTCAGGGAGTCTCATTGATATTCAGTGATTGTTGGCAACTATGATCTTACCTTGGTATAAATATTTCCTTCTCAAAGTCCACAGTGCCCGCTCCCCAGCAGGCATCCAGGAGGTACCAGTCTCCAGCCAGCTCCACTGCATTCCACATATGGTTAGACTTTGTCCGGTGGAAGCGCACACTGCCACTGCACTCCGCCCCGCGGCTGAACCCGGGCACCTCTCGGCATTGTATCCCGATCTCTCTGTCAGGAAGAAAGGTTTGAGCGATATGCATCCTGTACATCCTAATGTAACTCACAGGACTCCACGGCATGCAGACTCTGATCCACATCCCGGGAAAGAGCGCGGGCTGCGGTTACAACGCTTCTTCAAAAGGGACATTTTATATCAGACAGTTTTGAACTGGCTCTCAAATAGATTGCTCCTGTCTCACCGAGGACAAGCAATCGATCATCCCCAGGACGAAGTTGTAGAGGCGAATGGTAAGTATTTATCTAACTCCCAACCCTTATCCTAATCCTTACCCTAACATTCCCCCTCCATTACCCTAACAATCTCTCCTCCCCGTAACCTGACTAATCCTCTCTTCCCTGTAGCCTGACTCTAAGAATCCCTTCCCCACAGCCAGACACCAAGACTCCCTTCCCCACAACCTGACCCTAAAACTCCCTTCCCCACAGCCTCTCATATCTGCAGCCTAACCCTAAGACTCTCCTCCCCGCAGCCTAACCCTAAGACTCTCCTCCCTGCAGCCTAACCCTAAGACTCCCTTTCTCGTAGCCTGACCCCAAGACTCCCTTCCCCGCAGTCTAATTGTATGACTCCTAGACTCCCCTGGTACACTCACTTGACCAATCCGAGTGGTGCGATAGGTCCCCGGCGGCGGTTTCAGAAATAATGAACGGGTAAATATGGAAAAAATTTAATTTGGCTTACTTACCCATTCATTAGTAAAGCTTTCTAATTACTAATATTTTCAAATTAGAGAAATAAGCTTTTGGGTGTCTGCATTTTGAAAATAGAATTTTCCTTCCACAGAACATGCCCCCCGGGAAGTACGGCAGGTTTATATGTACACAGTGCAGCCAATAGCAATGCAGCTACGTGAACAATAACCAAATGCTAATAACCAAAACCAATAACCAAACCAGGGATGAGCAGGGGTGCCCTGTAAGTCTCTAGTTACACTGGAGGGACTGTTTCTATATGTGTTTATGTATAGTCTCTCTGTGCTGAAGCAATGTACTCTTTGGTGACTGATAAAACTTCTAGAAGTCTCCATATTATCCCTGCATAATATATAGTGTCTGTGAGATATGTTCTACAAACTACAGTTATTCCACACAACTCTGTGTGCCTATTGACTGAATATACTGTAAAGAAGCATAAGTATTGCCGGCTGTTACACTATGTGGACATGTAAAATCCTATATCACCCTTAGGGGTAATCTTGGACATTTGTGTGCCTTCAGATCCGGACATTGGGCCTGATCCAGAACTACGCATCGGAGTGAATTTACGCGTGGCAGAGTCGTAAATTCGCAGTTTAGAACGCACTGCACATGAGCACCATAGAAAATACGCACATTCACGAAGCGTAATTGTGAACGTATGGGCCATTCACATATGTGTCACGTAAATCCTTACGTGTGGGCATGCCAAATTTACGTTCCTCCAAAATACGTCTGAAATATGTGAAGTAGGCGGGGGTGGTATTTAAAGTGTACAGTATGGGCGTGCTAAGCTACGTACATTCACGTACTCTATACGTCCGTAATCGGACGTACGCTGTTACGTGTGAAAAAGTTAAGGTAGGGTTTGGGCAGCGTATCGTGACAAAATACGTCCGTGCAAGGGGTGTGCCGAGGGGAGTGTAGCGAACTTACGTGCACGAAAATACGCTCTGCGAATAAACATACGGCACACGTAGTTCTGGATCTACCCCATTATTGTGACCTGCTCCTAGGTGCTGCTGTTGGACTCATGATTAGTTAATTATCTATCACCTGGTCAGCCTGCTTATATAGGACTTCCTTTTCCTGAGCAGTCTGCTGGTCATTAATTATTTGTACCTTGTTCCAGTTGCATGCGTGCTTGATGATTTCCTGTCTTGCTTGCCACATTTGTGTCCAGTCGTTCTGGTTAGCTCCATGTGCTTTTGTGAGCCTTTTGTTCTGTGTACCGGTTCTGTGTATGTATTTATGTTTATTTGTATCCTTGTATTTGGGTTTTCTTTGTGCTCTAGCATCCGGTGTTTTCTGTTAGCTGTTATACTAGTATTTTTGGTTACTCCGGCATTGTGCTTAGTGCTCCCTCTGATTCCTGTTGTATCTGTACTCCGTAGTGTTTATAGCCTGTAATGTATCTAGTCTTGTTCCTTGTGTGTCATTGTTATTTTTTATTGGTGCATTATAAACACTGTTTGTTTCTTCGCTCTTGCCTGGTTATTGGTGCTTAGCTACACCCAGGGCCGCCTTCAGAATTTGTGGGGCCCAGGACACACGAATGGGGCCCCGACCCCTGTGTGACATCATCGGTGAGACCTGCCTTACCATCTGGTCGGTACACAGGGAATTCTTCCCTGCGCATTGACCCTGTAATGATGGCGGGCCCCCATCAGCCCTGGCTGTCTTCCCCTGGTGACGGCCCTGACTACACCCGGGGCTGCCTTCCAGGGATTGTGACCTGTTGGGTGTCTGCCACACAAGTCTATCCCTGCCCTTAGGGGCTCTAGTGAAGACCACGCCCCAGTTAGAATCTGCACTCTGAACACTGGTCTGGTAACACTGGTCTGGTAACACTGGTCGGCAGATTACTTGTTAGTCAGTATGGCTGAAAGGCTGCTGACATCCCAGTCATAGAGACTTTCAAAGTCTGGCAGACCTGTCCTATGCCCCTTCCCCTCCTCCTCCTCCCTCCTAATAGCTGCTGGGAGAGTATATGGTGACCAGAGAGACAGCCAGCGCTCACCGCAGGATCTAAGAGGATGGAAGAGAAGCCTTCAAAAGGTGAGTCCGGAGACCAAAAAAAATTGATCTCTCGCCCCCCTGACAACTGCCCTGCAGTTATCCCAGTTACCTGCACATTTCCTTGCACAGTCCGGCGTAGCCAGCGCACACGGCCTTTCTATTCTCCAGTGCGTCTTCTGCTCTGTATATCTTCGGAGAGCGCCCCAGATATCCTTCTACATCATAACCTGGAAGAGACGGTTGTCAGACAGGTGTAAAGTGATCATCAACAGCAAATCATTGGTAGCCACTTGTGGAATATTTCTCATAGATTAACAATACAGAGAAAAAAGGATAAAAAGTCTCAATAATTCTAAAAACTTAAAAAAAAATATTTACAAGAAACATTGGGCCCAATCCAGACTTAAGGTCATTTTATGTATGTAAGTGTATCAAAGTTACGCACTACTAAGGATAATGCACTCCCCCGGGTACTCCCCTGTGACGTATATGAAATTTTCCTTGTGTATCTCTGTTCGTATATATAGCGCCTTGTGATACGTAAGTGCCTAACCCAGCCCATACTGTACAATGTAAATGCCTCCCCCCACCCACTATGCGCATATTCGGCTTGCGTAGGGATGATACCCCCTATCGTACGGAGTTACGTACAAGTTAACCAGTGTATGACTCATACTGTGATTGAATGGGTGACAGCAGCTCCATGGTCCAATCTCTGCAGGAAGCTGACAGCTGCTAACTGGCACGTATACAACGTTTTAGAGACAGAAAAGATACAGGGAGAGAAAGATGGATCAAGAGAGAGGGTGCTGGATAAAAAGAAGAGTAAAGAATAAGGAAAATATAATCAGTCTAACTGAGAAGAGAAAGAGAAGCCAATATAGAGATATAATTGTTCATCCATAGCTACCCACAATGCTCAGCACTATCTAAACCTCACCAGGTGGTTACAGAGAGCAGCCAATGTATATGGGGGCCGATATGTTTGTGCTGAATAAAGTAGAGCTGATGGTGACCCCGGTAGGGTTGGTGAAATGATAATTTTTTTGCAATGCATTTATTTATTTTGAAGATCAGATGCAGACTGAATGGTATATACTTACTGATGTTATGGCAAAGCCAAATCCATATGGCTCGCAACTTCTCAATATTACTTGAGGCTTTTTCTGTGATTTTCTGTACTATGTCTTTTAAAGACATATTTTGCAACTTAATCTGAAAAAAAAAAAAATAACGTTCAAAGGTTTTGTTGGCTAAATATTAATGGGAATGCAGCCAATCAATAGACTATAGAATAGTGACATCACTGGCAATGCAACCAATCAATAAGCGCTGTATTCAGAGTTCCACTTCCATGAAGGTACGCAATTATACGCACAGCGATTTTCAGGCGATTTCCCTTTAGTAAAACCGGCGATTGCAAAATTGCCAGAAAATCTCCAAAAACACTGCATTATTTTTCAAATCACACCTTAGTATTTCTAGCCCTAAGGTTCTGGGATGCTATAAATCCACAGTCAACATAAGACATACCTGATTGCTCAAGGAAAGAACATGTTCGTCAATGTGGACAAATCCTTCTGCTGGCAGAAGCTCCTGCATCTTATTTCTTGTGGAGGACTTTTTTGCAAAGACAGTCTTGCTGAAATCAGAAGCACTGCCATAGTCCATAGACCTGCTGCCAGCAGAGTCCGTTGATATAATATTTCTTTGATCTTCACTTGGCTTTGGCTTGGCTACAGAAATCTTGCTATCGGAACTGTCAACAATATTATCTTTCGATGACCAGAACTGAAACAATTCTCTTCTCTTTTCAGCAATTCCACCTTTTTTGTCTCCATATCTTGTGACCTTGAGGGCTCTTGACCTCTGCTCAATCACCATCTGCTGAGATATTCTCCCAGAGTTGTGAAGGTCTTCATGGGTACTGGTGTGCAACTCAAATATATTCCCATTCTGAAAGTCAAGACTTGTAGACTTGGAAGTCAAGTTCACCTCTATTTTGGCTTGAAGGTGTCGATCGTGGTCTTGATTGGGTGCTATGAGTGCCCAGCATTCAGTCTATGAGTGCCCAGCATTCAGTCTATGAGTGCCCAGCATTCAGTCTATGAGTGCCCAGCATTCAGTCTATGAGTGCCCAGCATTCAGTCTATGAGTGCCCAGCATTCAGTCTATGAGTGCCCAGCATTCAGTCTATGAGTGCCCAGCATTCAGTCTATGAGTGCCCAGCATTCAGTCTATGAGTGCCCAGCATTCAGTCTATGAGTGCCCAGCATTCAGTCTATGAGTGCCCAGCATTCAGTCTATGAGTGCCCAGCATTCAGTCTATGAGTGCCCAGCATTCAGTCTATGAGTGCCCAGCATTCAGTCTATGAGTGCCCAGCATTCAGTCTATGAGTGCCCAGCATTCAGTCTATGAGTGCCCAGCATTCAGTCTATGAGTGCCCAGCATTCAGTCTATGAGTGCCCAGCATTCAGTCTATGAGTGCCCAGCATTCAGTCTATGAGTGCCCAGCATTCAGTCTATGAGTGCCCAGCATTCAGTCTATGAGGGCCCAGCATTCAGTCTATGAGTGCCCAGCATTCAGTCTATGAGTGCTCAGCATTCAGTCTGAGTGCTCAGCATTCAGTCTATGAGTGCTCAGCATTCAGCTTATGGGTGCTCAGATATTCAGTCTACGAGTGCTCAGCATTCAGTCTATGAGGGCTCAGCATTCAGTCTATGAGTGCCCAGCGTTCAGTCTATGAGTGCCCAGCATGCATTCTATGAGTGCTCAGATATTCAGTCTATGAGTGCCCAGCATTCAGTCTATGAGTGCCCAGCATTCAGTCTATGAGTGCCCAACATTCAGTCTGAGTGCCCAGCATTCAGTCTGAGTGCCCAGCATTCAGTCTGAGTGCCCAGCATTCAGTCTATGAGTGCCCAGCATTCAGTCTATGAGTGCCCAGCATTCAGTCTATGAGTGCTCAGCATTCAGTCTATGAGTGCCCAGCATTCAGTGTATGAGTGCCCAGCATTCAGTCTATGAGTGCCCAGCATTCAGTCTATGAGTGCCCAGCATGCAGTCTATCAGTGCTCAGCATGCAGTCTATGAGTGCCCAGCATTCAGTCTGTGAGTGCTCAGCATTCAGTCTGTGAGTGCTCAGCATTCAGTCTATGAGTGCCCAGCATTCAGTCTATGAGTGCTCAGCATTCAGTCTGTGAGTGCTCAGCATTCAGTCTGCCGGCAGAGGACCACAGTGCCAAGTGTGTGCAATGTGTTTGTAAATAGTACTTATCACTTTCCCTGGCCCCACAGCAACCACACTCAATGCAGTCACTGTAGTTACGCCACCGGTAGTTCCATCCACCTCTTCGTCCCGGCGTGAGGAAGCTTGAAGCCGTGTTTCTGAAGATTCAGCCAGTGTGTCGCTGACTTTGCTCTACTCCCAAGAAATAGCAACTGGTGAATTGTTTGTTAAGCTGTAAAACTAAAAAATAAAATAAAATACGTGTGGAGTATTCATTTGCGCTTCTCTTAGCTTTGTTCCGCTCCGGGGATCCTATTTGTCACTTCTGAACCAGCAATGTGAGAAAAGGAACTGCTCCTGATCTTGTAGATATTATTCTTTGGTGCTTATGTGATGAATATACCTTATAGAAGATATAGGCTGCAGTGTAGGGAGAATACTGTCTGGGGATTGAGCACACAACATATAACTGACTTACATACACTGCATCACGGTTACATTCACGATCTACATATCTCTGCCTCCGGCAACCTTTAATTGGATAGGTATGTTTACAAATGCACACAGACAACTGCCCTAAGGTCCACAATCAGACGAAGAAAGGAGCCGACGTTACTTGTCCTCCAGATAGCAGTACATTCAATAAAATATTTACCAACAAATATGACATCCGTAAGTAGAGCCTTGTAATATGGTTACTGTTGCTTTAGGGCTATTTGGTGTTGTGATTACAAGAGGGGGGAAAAAAAGTGATTTAGTTACCAAATAGAAGCTGTGAATCATCTACTGATATACTGTAATTAAAGTCACTTAATTACTACAAGTTCTAGTCTTGTAGTCATAGCACATCCATCACGGTATAGGTTAATTGCATTTTTTAATGTAAAGATGTGTTTTCTGGGCTTAGCTATATAGAGTAGAATGTGTCTTGTTTGCGTTAGAGGAGGTGTGGCTTGGACTGGCCATAAGGGGTGTGGCTTGCGCTTAGCCTAGAGGAGGTGTCATGTGCTTAGCCAGAAGAGGTGTGTCTTATTCTTAACTAGAGGAGGTGTGTCTTATGCTCAGCCAGAGGAGTCGTGTCTTGTGCTCAGCCAGAGGAGGCGTGTCTTATGCTCATCCAGAGAAGGCATGTCTTGTGCTCAGCCAGAGGAGGTGTGTTTTATTCTTAACCAGAGGAGGTGTGTCTTAAGCTCAGCCAGAGGAGGAGTGTCTTATGCTCAGCCAGAAAGCTGTGTCTTGTGCTTAGCCAGAGGAGGCGTGTCTTATGCTCAGCCAGAGGAGACGTGTCTTGTGCTCAGCCAGAGGAGGCGTGTCTTGTACTCGACCAGAGCAAGCATGTCTAGCTATCTGTCTGTCTCATATTTATGCGATCATAAAATAATCTCTAGTCATTAACATTCATACTATTGATAACACATTTTATCTGGGTGAAGCCTCTGCATTAGTCTCCTTGATATTTTTGGAGTTATGGGAAGTATAGTTCTGATTTTGCATACAGTCATCATAAGCTTGAATAGGGAATATTATATTCCACCTGGGGGTAAAAGGCTCTTAGTTATGTCTGTAGTGACCGTTCCTCCTTCCTGCCCTGGGCGTGTTTGTGAAATCCTTGTCAGGCGATACAGACCGCGGTGTCTCCAGGCATTATTTTCAGATATCTCCAACCAGGCCATGGAATCAGGGGGCAAAATACAGAGAAATCTGTGGGGTTTAGCGATTGCTCTTCAATGTCTTATATTTCAGCCCTGCAGATACTGGACAGCAGAGCAGCTGATATAAAGCCTTCTCCAGGTGTGCTCTTATTATGCTTCTACATCCCCGTCTTCTAGGTGAAGTCACTATTTGCTGCTCTGTGTGGACAGACGGCGGTTATTGGTGATGGTGGCCATGAAATAGGTCATAATATCAACAATGATACAGCTGACAGCAGATTGACTACAGACAGAATAACCTTTATAACGGCGACATATAAAGAAAAATCCTTACTTTATTCCCCACCCTGCATCTCTTCCACTATTCTCCTCTGTCTCTCTCTCCGCTCTTTCTTCTCTTCTCTACAGTCCTGTCCCTAAAGCGACTCATCTTCAGCTCTATCCTGCCTTCTCCATCCGCTCTCCTCCTCTCTATCCTGCCTTCTCCATCCGCTCTCCTCCACTCTATCCTGCCTTCTCCATCCGCTCTCCTCCACTCTATCCTGCCATCTCCATCCGCTCTCCTCCACTCTATCCTGCCATCTCCATCCGCTCTCCTCCACTCTATCCTGCCTTCTCCATCCACTCTCCTCCACTCTATCCTGTCTCTCTGTCCCCTCTTCCTCCATTCTTTCTTGCCTTCTCCATCCGCTCTGTCTTCTTCTTTTCTCTCGGGTCCTATCCCTCTGTCTTCTGTTCCCCGCTCTGTCTTGTCCATGTCTCTGCTCTATCTTCTTTTTTTCTCACTTGTCCTACCCCTCTCTCTTCTTCTCTGGCTTCTTCTGCTGGAGCTTTTTGCGCCTGTTTCACTGGAGCTGCATTTTTTAGAGGGAAGTAATTACCAAGTTAATTAGTAATAAAGTGTAAGGTAGGGTTGCGGTTGGGGTTATTGTAATGCGAACAAGTGTCGGTAGTAGAGAATTCTATCTGACAGGGGCTGAAGTCAATCAGCTAAATCCCTCATCCATTCAGTACATTGCTAGACACACTGCTCTGCGTATTCTTATCCCGCATTCCTTCCAACGCCCTTGAGACGTAAACCAAGAGCAGATTATCATCACATTGTGAAAATGTCTTCATATGCTCATATTTCCAACCATTACCATTACTATAACTTTGACAATCCATGAACCACGGCACCAATGACCTGTATCTTCTGGCAGCGTCTGCACTACAAATCCCAGCTAACTTCTGATTTCCTTTTATTGTTCAACACAAGGTTGCCCCGCCATATTATTGGTCTGACCATTATATATCGCATTAGTGTATAATACTTAGCAACTTTTTGTTTATAGCAGCTGACAGTATCCCGGGGTTGATTGTGTAAATTGCGTAAATGACAGAATTGTGAGGCGGAGCCATCATTTGCATTTATTGCGGCATCAAGTCCTGCCCCTGTGGTGTCACGATGTTTCGGGGCTTTATGACACTGGGGCAGATCCAGAACAACATTTTCGTGCATATTTCCGCCTGGCGGAGACATAAAAAGGCGATTTGGTATGTACTGAGCATGCGCACGACAGATAAGACGCTACGTAACGTAACTCTGAGCGTAATGGCCTTTTACATGGCAGTAGCATAAATTCGTTCGAGGGGGCGTCCCAGTTTTATGTTACCCGAAAGTACGCTTAAATTACGCAATGTAGGCGGGGTTTGCATTTAAATC
>WWET01002749.1:153247-173218 GCA_011038615.1 Limnodynastes dumerilii | reverse complement strand
CCTAATCCTAACCTTCCCCTTTTTCACCCCTAACCCTAATCTTGCACGCTCCATAGCCTAACCGTGACCCTCCATGCCCCTCAGCCTAACCCTAAACTTCCCCATCTTCACCCCTAACCCTCCTCGCCCTGCAGCCTAACCCTAACCTTCCATACCCAGTAGCCTAACCGCAACCCTCTATGCCCCGCAGCCTAATCCTAACCTTCCCCTTTTTCACCCCTAACCCTAATCTTGCACGCTCCATAGCCTAACCGTGACCCTCCATGCCCCTCAGCCTATCCCTAAACTTCCCCATCTTCACCCCTAACCCTCCATACCCTGCAGCCTAACCCTAAATTTCCCCATTTTCACCCCTAACCCTCCTCGCCCTGCAGCCTAACCGGATCAGAACGTGACGTCATGGCGCGTGACATCGCATAGAAATGGAGTCCGGTCCCTGCCCCCACAACTTCCGATGGCAGCCCTGTGCAAATCCACCTGATTTCCGACTTTAGCCAATTCTCACCGGCGGCCCGTTTGTGTTTGCAGCTGAAAGGGTTTACGTTAATGTACCTCGTAGACGGGGATTCGTAGGGGCCAAACGAGACAACTTGTCACCGTTTTAAGTGCAAAAAGAACAGAAGTTTTACAGTGAGGTCCTTCTGTCATTCGGACTGGTTTATGAAGCGTTCACAGCACAATCCCATCTTAGGAACTGGTCCATCATTTGCCAATGACTAATAGCCACCTAAACGGTTTGCCAGCCACCATCTTGCGTCCTTCGAGCATTTCCTTTCGTGGCCGCCTGACCCTCACGTCCCAGCACTCTTCACACTTTTATGGTGGATTTTGACAGGAGATGGATGTTGTCAGAGGAGGACGATCCGCCGGGGGATAATGTTAGGTGATAGTTCTCTAAATTTCCCAATGTACTTTTCATTCTTTTTGATGGCCAGTTGTTAATATTTCAATGACTTTCATCGCTTCTCATTGTAAATCATCAGGATCTGGCATTTTATACGTGAGACGGTTACTTGTGGCATATTGGGCTTCAACCAGTCTATTTTTTTTTTTTATATCTGTGTAAGTCCGAGAATGAAATATTGAATTCATTGGGCCCGATCCTGCCGTACAGCTGACGAGGAATTACGTACACCGCATACGTAATTCCCCTGTCTAGAAGGTTCTGCACATTCTTACGATGCCATAAGGGCCGGCGTACGTAACGTTAGTAGCTGGCTCTTACGAAAAGTGGGCGCGCACTCCCCGCTACAATGCCGGCCGTAATGACCTCATAAGGTGCGTATATTAGGTTACTATGCCTGCGAAGGATATCCCTTCTTATATATACGCAGATTCTTAAGTGTGAATCAGATCCGATCTTATTAGCTGTTCATTACAGAAAAACGGATCACAACTTGCGATTACCCTGCGCTCAGATCCTGTCGCAGCTGTAGCCACTCTGGCGGCCCAATGTGTTTTGTCCCATGCGACCTTGTGTTACCTTTGCCAAGGACAGGAAAGTTGCATTTGTCCTTTAATCATTTGCTGTTCAGTCGCACAATGAGACTCGTCTGCTTTGACATTGTGTCTGTCAGCCGCTGTAGCAAGGAGACGTGAACTATCTACATCTTTAAGTGATAGTGTAATGAGAAGATTGAATGAGAGGGCACATTTTTAGGTAATTGGTCCCGAGGGAATGTCGTTAGAGGAAGATAAGTAGTTGATGTTCAAATAATTGTAATGTGACAGAATGTCAAAGGAATTGAGAATATTTCAAGAGCGTCTAATGCAATTGGGCCATGAGCATTCGCAGTGCGCATTTTTACAACAGGGACAGCCGCGATCAGGGCGCTGGGAAGGATATGCTACTGGAATATGTCATCCAAACGCTTATTATTCAGAGAGCTGCGGACACTATAGCGGATCATTTGTGGCGACCATTCAGCCATTGTGTTGTTTACTTCTATGACTGATGACCTCCCAGTTATGGACTTTGGGTCTGATCCAGACTTAAGGTCATTTTACGTCCACATGGGTACCCAAATTGCGCACTACTAAGGATAATGCCCCTCCCCCTGACACTCCCCTCGCATAAATGTAATTATCTGACTTACGTGTTCAGAAACCGGCCTTAACTTTCCCATGCATATCTCTGGTCGTACGTATCGCCTTGTCGTATGTAAGCGCCTAACCCTGCTCATACTATGCAATTTAAATACGCACGTACGGAGCAAGTTACACCCACCAAAACCCCAGTCACTCTCCTTGCAAAGCTGTGCTCACAGAGACTTCCGCCCCCATAGACTAGCCCTAACTATCCGCATCAACTTCCGTGTGTATCTTTGTAATCGCGTCCACTTTACTTAATTTAAATGCTTCCCCCCGCCCATTTCTATGCAAATCCCTCCCTTCACAAGTCCGTCCGTTAGGCATTTCCGCACATATCGTTTACGTTAACTGCGTATAAAAGGTTACTACGCATGCGCAGTTTAAACATACTTAAAAATCCGCACGTAAATCGAAGAAAATGCGGTTCTTTGAATACCGCACCCTGTGTGCGTAAATTAGCTGTCGTTATTAAGTGCTCCATTTACTATCATTAGCGCAATGGAGCACTAATGTTAGCAGCCAGGCTCGCTGCGCCTTGCCTTCCTCAGATGCGGCTTGTTAAAACCCGTGCCGATACCGGTAAACACAACGATCAGCCGGCCCACGTTCATTACAGCGGGCCGGCGAGTGGGAGTACAGAAGCTGATGATCGCCATGGTTTCCAGTTGCCTCAAGCCCCAACCGTTACTAAGCATGGGCCGGGCTGGATGACATCACCTACGAGTGGCAATTTTGATTGGACAGCGGGTGTGGCTTCAGATTTGATTTGCATAAATTCCTCCCTCAAAACTCTGCCCCCATCACCTAGAAATAATCAATAATAAAATATAAAAGCAAATGAATAATCAATGAATTAATGTGTTTACGGCTTTGGGATTTTCTTCCATTTAGTAATAGACCCGTTATTTTGTTATATGTTTATTTTCATTTTATTTCATTTTTTTTTCTTGTTCAGCTGTTATAACTATTATATCTGGTTATATATGACTTAGGGCTGTCTTACGTTCCAGAAGCCATTTATACAGTAGCAATGTACTATTTAATGGCCTATAAAACTGTCTCAAGTTTTCATATTTTTCTTTGATTAAATGTTTATGTCACAAGGTCTCGCGCCGGATTTCCTTCATCTTTTTCTCCCGGCTATAAGGATTCTTGCTGCCCAGTGTCACCGTATCACCATTAATTGGGGTCAGCTTTCCACAATTCAGCTCATGTGTCATTTTACACCCTTTATTTTCAGACCTGTATTTTTCATTGGTGTTGATAACCCGACCAGGGTCATAAAGGAACAATTCCCAATAAAGTTATATAACAAACTTCTGACTTTAGCTAGGTGTGTGATTGGGTTTGCAACATGGAATCTGGAAACTGATCAACGCTGGATATGAGCCGTGGATTCCCGCAAATAAGGGAATCGGCTAAGTTGCTGTTTTGTCATAACGGAGCGTTTTTATTGCCTTTTGCGCACAGACAGCGGGGTTTGTAGAGAGCATGTAGTTGGCTGCGGTGATCAATAATTTAACACTGATAGAGTCGACAGCTTAATCGTGTCTGTATCAGTGGCGACAGGTTTCTAATAAGGAATAAATAATAAAATTGGGGCAGATTCAGAACAACGCTTCTGTGTGAATTTACGCCTGGCGAACACGTAAAATCGCCATTTTGTATGTACTGCGCATGCGCACAACAGATAACACGCTACATAACGTAACGCAACTCTGAGCGTATGGGTCATTCACGTATTATCTGCGTAAATTCGTGCGTGTGGGCGTGCCAATTTTACGTGTGCCAAAAGTACGTCTAAAATACGCAATGTAGGCGGGGGATTTCATTTAAAGTGTACAGTATGGGCGTGCTCAGCTGCGTAAGTCCGTGTTGCCAATCCGTATGCGGCGGATGACGGCGGTTACGTGGCCAAAAGTTAAGGTAGAGTTTGGAAAGCAGAACTCGTCAAAGTACATACATTCAAGGGGTGTGCCTAGGGGAGTGTACAGAAGGCACGCACACGTAAATACGGTACGCTAGTAAACGTATTGCAAGCGGAGGTCTGGATCTACCCCATTATTTATAATGAATAATTTAATAAATTTATACATTTTATTAATATTATTGGGGTAGATCCAGACCTACGTTCCCTTTCCGTTTCAACATGTAGCGTATTTACACTATCGTAATTGCTAGACACTCCTCCTTTTGCCTTTTTACACTTTCCAAATCCTACCTTCACTTTTCAAAGCGTAACTCCTATCGGCCATAATGGCTGCATGTACTTATGCGCCTAAGCACGTCTATACTGTACGATTTAAATGCCTCACCCCGCCTCCGAAGCGTAATTACAGGTGTCGTATAAATGTCACGCTTCTTCGTCCGTAGTTACACGCTTGATACTAGGATGTTATGTACGGTCAGAGTTACGGGGCGCAGTTCATACAAAATAGCGATTTTACATCTCCGGCCAGCGTAAATACGCTAGCGGACGCTGTTCTGGATCTGGGTCATTATTATCTTAGAGAGGGGAGTAAACGCTCCCCTGTCACTCCCCTCTCTTGTGCGTGCTTTATGGCACCTTATGACTTAGCCAGACTTGATATAGTGCATAGGTTGCTGTAGACTACAATTCCCCACTTGCCCCGAGGGCCAGTCCCTGGGACTCCCTCTATGTCCTTGCCCATCTCTATTCCATGCATTGCAGTGTAGTTAAAAGTTGCCCTTTTATTGAAATGAACTTGACAGCTAAACACCAGCCAGGCAGCTGCTGTTGTGATTTCTGTCACTGTGTGTTTGTAGCAAATAGCAATCTCAGTTTTGCATGTTATAGTTCCCCGGTTTGTGGCACAGTCCTTGCAGTGTGTAGAGAGACAGCGAGGAGGCAGCTGGGGTTTAAATAAAGGAGACCGTGATGTCTCTTAGCAGGGTGACCCCTCTGCAGATAGTGGCAGGTGACTATCCCCAGCTCATTACAGATCCAAGATGCGGCGTCTATTTATAGAGCAGTGACTGCGTTTAAAGGGACAGGAAGGAGCCGAAATCTTACTCGCACTTGCCATCTGTACCCAAAATAGCACAGCGTGGCGGATACCGGCTGACCCGGGAGCCTGCTTCAAGGGTGAGATTTACTACTGTTTACAGAAGAACTTGTGGCCCAGGTAAGTGGACTATGCGGGGTCCAAATAAATGCAATATAAATACAAATATTACTCGACAACAGCCCTTGGAGGTCTCATTGGGGATATTTATAGTTTATGATTGATGTCGACAAATGAAGAAGCCATGTAAATAGTAACAGGGATTTCTCTGCACAATTTGGAAATGTAAAAAAGAATTTGCAAACTAAAAGACTTGACGCTTGTAAACACTGGAAGGTTTCGGAGATGGAAACAGCGGACAGTAAAAATGTACAACTGCAGAGCTTCGCCCACAATAAGTAACGCGATGGCATAGGTACCAACTGTCACTGAATATCAGGGAGACTCCCAGACTCCCTGAAGAGTGGCTGATCTCCCTGACTCCTTGAAGAGTGGTTGATCTCCCTGACTCCTTGAAGAGTGGTTGATCTCCCTGACTCCTTGAAGAGTGGGTGATCTCCCTGACTCCTTGAAGAGTGGGTGATCTCCCTGACACCCTAAACTGTTGACAGAATTTATTATTTGTATCCTATTTCCCTGCATTGAGGCCTATGGAGGCAGCCATTTTCGTGGAGGCCAAGATGTAATGAAAGACTGGCAGTCATCTAAGACAACATGGCTTCAATAATGGATTCTGACATGAAAAATACACTTTAGTCTCTTGTGAATCAGCTGCAGCGTCACCTAATTTTATCTCTTCTATAAAGATGAAGAAGTCAGCGGATCCTTTTCACAGTCTCCACAATAACACTGAAAGGATTTATTCCCTGACAATATAACGATCAATAAATACTGATGCCGCCATTTTTATTGTGAAATAGTTAGCCTGGCACTACTAGACAACTATGGGTGGAGTTATTTGCAGGACACACCCCTTTGGCAGTAGAGGACACACCCCTTTGGTGCAGCGCCTTAAAAACGCTATCACAATCTCCTTGATATTCATTTGTAAAAGTTGTCTTGTATACACTAACTGCCAGTCTATGTTTACATCTTGGCCTCCAAGAAAATGGCCGCCTCCATAGGCCTCAACAGAGCTGAATCAGCATCAGGGAGATTATCAAACACTTCAGGGAGTCAGGGAGATCACTCAGTCTTCAGGGAATCTTCCTAATATTCAGGGAGAGTTGGCAGCTATGGCCAATCCTTCGGGAACTGACACCGGCCCAGTGGCTAATGGTCACCCTCCCGCAGCTCATTCTGCAGTGGCGATGCAGGCGGTTAGCGTCTACGCTGTGGCAAGTCGTTCAGCTGGCTGCTAACTTGGGAATAAATAGGCAAATTGCCTGATCTTTCATGTCTCTCCTTCCTGCACATTGCAAGCTGTCATTTTATTAGCTTTGACAGCAGACGTGTGCGTGTGGGTACGGAGAGGGGGGGAGTGTGTAATAAATAATGGCGGTGACCTCTCTACTCAAGACCTGCTAATACACTCGAAAAATTGGGATCTTATCTGGTGTGTGGACTGATTAGCTGTGACAGGCAGCTTAAAAGCGCTCGCAAATCAGGAGAAATTGGGGGAATTTTGCTATGTGATCAGGACAGATATGATTTTCTGTGACTTGACAGCTTTTGGTGCTTGTTGTGGAGTCATTTGTTGGCTGCATAATTACGTGCCCAGCAGAGCATCACAATACCAACCCCGTGTAGTGCCATTTCGCTCCCTTTAACTGCTGGGTATTTAAATGCAGCTCTTTAAATTCTGGTGATTCAGCTGTAGCAGAGGGAACAAAGGCCTAAACTCAGACCGAGAAGAATCGAATAACAAAATCCGCATCTTCGGTATGTACCAGCATCTAACAAATACAATAAAAATGCTGCTCTCGTGAATTTGGCCAACTTGGATTTTAAAAACCACCCCCCCCGAAAAAAAACACAAAAAAAAACAACAATAATAAAAAAAAACATATTTCGAATATAAAAGCAACAGCGTTCTGAACATTTTTTTTACCCTTCTTTTTTCCTCTTAAAATTTGTTATCTTTTGTCATTACAATTCAAAAGTAATCGTAGTGGAAACACAAAATCTTATTACAAATATTTATAGCTGCTGGGCAAAAACAATAATGTTTTACTTGTTTTTTATGCCTTTTGTTTTGAGAAATTACTTTTCTTTTTTGGAGGCGTATTTTTTAAAAAAATATGCAAATTGAATGTAAAAAGTCTGTACATGCAGTAATTGGTGGCTATACAAGGAGATAAATCTTTCTTTGTTAATTTATTTTGTAACAGGAACATCATTCCGTGCATGCAGATTCAGGCTTTAGCTCTTTGATAATTGACTGCATACAATAAAAGTTTTATACGATGCAGAATTTTTAAATTTTATTTGCAAAACTTACAGAACTTTCAGCGCTTCGGTTATGTTGTGGAATAGTTTTTGTATTGTGAAATGGATTTTTCATTGTGTATCATGTTTGTGTGTTACTGAATTGAACTTGGTGCAATATATCTCACACCTGATTTGTGGTACTGTATGATATCCATATAGCCGACGCTGGCAAATGCATGTAATGCAAAGTCATAAGCAATCTAGGCGTATTGTGCCGGATTCAGAAGCAATAAGGATATTAGACATATGTGCGCAACAGACGGAAGTCTCATCAGTCTTACTGTGCTGTGCAGTGTAACGGAATGCTGCATCGGAACCCATCTGTCAGAGGAGATACACGGGCCCACTCTCCATGTGGATGAGATACACAGGCCCACAAACCATGTGGATGAGATACACGGGCCCACTCACCATGTGGATGAGATACATGGGCCCATTCACCATGTGGATGAGATACACGGGCCCACTCTCCATGTGGATGAGATACACGGGCCCACTCACCATGTGGATGAGATACACAGGTCCACTCACCATGTGGATGAGATACACGGGCCCACTCTCCATGTGGATGAGATACACGAGCCCACTCACCATGTGGATGAGATACACAGGCCCACTCTCCATGTGGATGAGATACACTGGCCCACTCACTATGTGGATGAGATACATGGGCCCACTCACCATGTGGATGAGATACACGGGCCCACTCACCATGTGGATGAGATACATGGGCCCACTCACCATGTGGATGAGATACACGGGCCCACTCACCATGTGGATAAGATACACGGGCCCACTCACCATGTGGATGAGATACACTGGCCCACTCACCATGTGGATGAGATACACAGGCCCACTCTCCATGTGGATGAGATACACAGGCCCACTCACCATGTGGATGAGATACACGGGCCCACTCACCATGTGGATGAGATACACGGGCCCACTCTCCATGTGGATGAGATACACGGGCCTACTCTCCATGTGGATGAGATACACTGGCCCACTCACCATGTGGATGAGATACACGGGCCCACTCTCCATGTGGATGAGATACACTAGATTTCTGTGCAGAGATACTACACATGCGTAGTAACTATTTTACGCTATCTACGTAGCGTTTCATTACATAGATTGCGGGCATGCAGTCTTTATAGATCGCGTGTATGCAATCTACGTAACGAAACACTACGTAGATAGCGTAAAATAGTTACTATGCATGCGTAGCAGCTAGACACGTTAAACTACACTTGGAAAATGAAAAATACATAGGTGAGAATCCGGTTTTATGTGTTTATTTTTGCTGCTAGAAGGTAAAGGTTAGGGTTTGGCGGCAGGACAGGGAGGGTTAATGTTAGGCTGTTAGAAGGTGAGGGTAAGGGTTAATGTACTTATCGCTATTGGAATTCTTCAAAGATCCCCAGGCATTGTCCTCTTGTAGACATCTCGCAAGAACAATGTTGTGGCCGCTTTACAGTTGGGATGGGCTTTGTAGCGGGGTCTCATCATTCCCCGCCCATCCTTAGTAACGCTCGAGGCTTGCCTCTGATGAAATCCTTGCTAGGAAGAAACGCGTCAGCTGTTCCTTGTTCTGAACTTCATGGTTCCTTATTGATATATATTGGGCACGATAGATACCTCCATATTCTTTCTTTTTATAACCTTCAGCGAAAGCCGGCGGGTGCACACGCCGCACCGTACCGAGCACTGAGTCCACTACTTGCTCACCTGCATTTACCTCTGGGGCGGAACTGTAAACCTAAGTGCTCAGATGGAGTCCATAAGGCGGGCTGAGAGACACGTGTGTAGCCACATCAGCCTGGTTTATTCCATCTCCTGATGGCCCGGCAAATGTATTAAATCTTCTATACCGGACCGGACCCACAACACGTGAATTACCGGGACCAAATGCTTCATATTGATAGTGGAACACGTGAGTGATTTGGTGATATTTCCTCTGCCCGAAGGACTGGTGAGAAAGGCTATATTAAACTATTTATCCTCTCGTCTCTGACATTAATAGCAGGTTTAACTTGAGCCATTTCAATGGCAATCCTCTGAAAGGTTGTGTATCATTTGGAGGTCTGTTTGCTGTCCTCAGCTGGACTGTTTACAGTTGTAATTTAAGTTGGCAATATTGCACATCTCTTGCACTTTCTTAAAGCCTCTAGACTATCTTCATAGTCTTTTATTTTTATATGATATATTTTTTATATATCTGTTTTATATGTCAATGTGTTTGTTATGGGCCCATAAATGTTCTGTATTAATAAAAATTGAATATATAAAAAGCATTCTTTTAGCGACTATATCACATTCATTTTTTTTATCAGTTTAATCAATTTTTGATTTGTATTATATATATATTCCCTTGAGTGGGATTGAACTAGAGGTGAATGCGCCGGAAATAGTTTTCCTGTTTATGTTGTAGCAATGATTTGCATGAAATCGCTTGCCTCAAGCCCAGGTCCGGGAGACTGGCCGGCTCTCCCAGGATTCTGGAAGCAAAGCCCGAATTTCGGGAGCTTTCCAGAAATTGTGGAAGAGCCGCCAACTATGAGTCTCTCTGAAACCTCTGAATCAGCCCTTCGGAACACGGAGACAGTGTTTATCTGTGAGACTTGCCGAATGTTTTAATGGCCGTGAAAAAAAAAAATGATTTGCATCTTACAAAACTCATTTGAAATAAGAATGAGAGGACTTCCTTGTAAAGAAGATTATGCGTCAGTCTATAGGGTAAAGCAGGTAATCATTAGGACATGCATTCAGTCCTTCCAAGTTTAAGAAGAAAGCTGCATGTAGCGAAGAGATGGCTTCATACAGGCAATTATACTTGGAATATATTAAGCATCCTTCTTAAATTATTTTTGAGAAATTCTTGCAGCTCTGAGTGTTACTACTTAATGCTAATGTGTGCAGAAGGCAATGCGGCTGCTTCTGCTTTGTTACTAAAAAGCTATTCAAAATGGCCGTTTTCATCTTCCGATAATGGACCCGTTATTATCCTAGAATCAGAACATAACGGGTATTTTTTCTTTTAAAGTACAAAGAAAGAACTGGAAGTTAGAAGAATAACTTTTGTATTTCTTCTGCTCTTCTCCATTTATCTTTTTCTTTTTTTTCTGTAATGATCTGAGACGTACAAGAGCGATTGTACAGTAGCAGACCCTCCAACATGACCCATTCCATTAGGTATAATTTATTCCGCTCCGGAGCTTCCAACTGTCACTCACCTGGTTTAAATGAATTAACTGAAATGTAAAAAAACTTTATCTCTTCAACAAAGGAGGTTACCATAGTAACTGATAGTTGGAAACTGAGGAGCAGATTTTTTTGGACCTAATGGAACGGGTCATGTTGGAGGGTTTGCAGTAGTTGTACTCACTAACACCCAAGATTACCAACTTTTGCAAATAAATATCAAGGAGATTGTGATAGCACCATTAAGGTACTGCACCAGAGGAGTGTGTTCTATGCCCCAAAGGGGTGTGTCCTGTACCACCAAAGGGATATGTCCTGTGAATAGCTCCACCCATGGGTGTGTCTAGCGCTGCCAGGAAAACTATTTCCCAATAAAAATGGCGGCATCAGTATTTATTGATAGTTATATTGTCAGTGAATAAATCCTTTCAGTGTTATTGTGGAGACTGTGAATAGGATCCACTGACTTCTTCATCTTTATAAAAGAGATAAAAGTAGGTGACACTGCAGCTGATTCACAAGAGGCCAAAGTGTATTTTTTGTTTCGGTCTCCATTATTGAAGTCATGTTGTCTTAGATAACAACCAGTCTCTGATGACATCTTGGACTCCATGAAAATGGCCGCCTCCAAGGCCTCAATGCAGGGAAATAGGAGACAAATTCTAAATTCTGTCATCCTACAGCAGTGACTTCTAGTACTGTGTATCTAGCGCTGCATGGAAAACTATTTCTTAATACTAATGGCGGCATCAGTATTTATTGAGTGTTACATTGTCAGTAAATAAATCCTTTCAGTGTTATTGTGGAGACTGTGAATAGGATCCGCTGACTCCTTCATCTTTATAGAAGAGATAAAAGTAGGTGACACTGCAGCTGATTAACAAGAGACCAAAGTGTATTTTTCATTTCTGTCTCCATTATTGAAGTCATGTTGTCCTAGATAACTGCCAGTCTTTGATGACATCTTGGCCTCCATGAAAATGGCCACCTCTATAGGCCTCAGTGCAGGGTTATAGGACACAATTTCTAAATTCTGTTATTATACCGCAATGACTTCTGGAACTGAATCAGCATCAGGGAGATTAGCAACACTTCAGGGAGTCAGGGAGATCCCCCCACTCATTAAGGATGGTTACAGGTGCTAAACCAGTGGGAAAAGGTCATTGTTATAATGTTATGTAATTATAATGTATTTTATTCAAATTAGCCATGTAGACCAGAAAAACAATAATGACCACGTGTAGTTATTATAGAGGCCCATTTTTATGAGTTTGTTTGTTGTTTTGTTTTAGTCTGTGAATTTCTATGCGTTTATGATTGTAGAGTTATTCTTGCTTACAATCTCCTTCCTGTGTCTTGCAGGATTGTATCATGTCGGCAGAAGAAGTGACCATGTTTCCGGCATAGGATCTACCGTGGCGTTGGGATAGCCCAATCCTGAGAGAATGCTGGGATTCTGCAGGGGGAGAAGGAAGTTCCTGGCGGCCTCTCTCACTCTCCTCTTCGTTCCTGCGGTCACCTGGATTTATCTCTTTACTGGAAACTTTGACGGTAAGTGACGGATCGGCAGGTGGTGCGAGAGTCCACGCGTCAGCTGCATTCTCCATATAGTGCCATAGTCACTATGGGCCTGATTCAGAGGCTGAAAATAGGAACTTAGAGTTACACCTGGGCAAAACCATGTTGATTTCAGGGGGAGTCAAGTTAGTTTTATTCTATGCATGCAGGGAGAATGCTTTGCTTTTACTTATTGCAAACAGATACCTGATCAGCTTCACTTTTAAACTGCTAATTAGACTTGAGCTGGGAAACATCACCTTTTAACTCTAATACTGTTGCAACAAATGAAATTTGACTCCCCTGAAATCCAAATGGTTTAGCCCAGGTGTAGCTTTAAGTTCTTATTTTCAACCTCTGAATCAGGCCCTATAACACAACTGGGTAGAAACATATGATCGTATTCACACTTAAGAATGATTTAGGTTCTTAATTATACGCTTCTTATCTATAGGTTCTTAGTTGTGTGTGTAGGGCGGCTAATTAAGAACATTTTTGTCTAACCGCGCCCAGATTTCCTCATTTAAATGCCTCCCTCCACCCAATCTTCTTATCTTCCTTCTTAAGTTTTCCCGGCACGCCCCTTCATTCTTAAGTCATTACGAACCTTGAGGAAATAGGTTGATAATGGTGATTCAGAGCTGTCCCGTTGTTAAGTCCTACGTAAATTGCGTGTATTAAGTTATTATGCCTGGCAGTATGTCCCTTCTTATATATACGCACTTAATAAGCAGCATTTTCTTATCTGTGAATCAGGTCCATACAGACTGGTGGGTAGGAGGGCCCTGCTCACAAGTTTATAATCTATAATGTCAAAGACAAATGATTAATATAAATACAGTTCTATAATGTGCAACCTTCTTAGCCATGCATAGCGATGTAAATTATTATGATGTCTGTTAAACAATGGGTCTGATACAGACTTAAGTATGAAATAAGTATGCACAGATTTGCAAAACTACGCTCCTAAGTGGCCAGTGCGTTCCCAAGACACTCCCCATGATCTTATGGATTTTTTCTGACGTCCGCCATAGGCCTACCTTAACTTTCCGGTGTGGCATTTGTGAAAATAACAGAGTTGCGTAACGGATCTCCATCCAACAGGGCGGAGCATCCCCTCCCACCGTCTAAACTCAGTAAGGTGGGCAGGGGGGGGGAGCATTTACATTGTACGGTAGATGAGCAGTTGTACGGGCCTATGATCAGCAACAGTGACTGAAGGCACCTTTGCGCAGCATAAGTCATGTGACAGGGAGGAGTCTACTTCCCTCTCCCGTGCAGACTGCCAGACACGGAGACAGGGCCAGATTGAAGACCAAGTGGGGCTTAAAATTATTAAGGGCCCAAGCTATGCTCTGGGGCAGGATGTCATATATATGAACTGCAGTGGGAGGCCTGGAGATCTGGGGCCTTTTTTCAGGTGGAGGCCTGGGACTGTCGTCCCATTAGCCCCCATGTAGGTCTCCAGGTCAGGTCCAGGATCTATAAGTTCTGCAGCGTTCAGACACAAAGCAGCCCAGTTCAGCTGCTGTCGCAATGTGAATTTTTTGACGTAAACTGCGCTTAGTTGTGCGTTTGTTTCCGATTCGCAATCGCGCGAGCGTGAATTTACTGTGCATTGACGATGTCGCTTCTCTCCCTGAACATGCGTACTTAAGTTGGCTCGAAATGCGCTCGGATCTGAGAATGCACGGGCATCATTTCTGAGCATGCTCAGTCCAAAATCCCACGAGCTGTTATATGCTGACCCATAGTCACTCCCCCTTTTTTTGCAAGCCTGTGTGACCAGACTTATTATTGTACGTCTATTGTTTGTTCCGCGCAATATGTTACACTTTATCAGTAACTACGGCCCATGTGTTTCAGGATAATGAAGTCGAGTTTACTTTGATCCCATTATCAGAAGCTGACACATTGATTCCCAGTTGTCGATCTTAGTCGTTCGTTTTGACTTCCGCGTCAGGCGGCGGATTCGGCTCTGGGAAAAGAATAAATAAAGATAGGACGCGCTGGGAATGAAAACACGGGGAGATGGGTCTGGGAAATAGGGTGATAAGGGGCATAATTAGGGTCGTGGACTGGCGCAGGCGACTTCCTCCTTATCTTGCAGCCACGTCTGTTGACTTTCTGCTGAGGCTTCCAGTTCCATGCAGTAATGAGCGACTGGAGACATTCCTCCTAAACACTGCCCGTATTGTCCAGAAAGTGGGGTATTTAGTGCCTGATTTCTTTCATCTTTTATTCCCTACAATGGAGACAGCAGCAATAATTCTGTCCTAAGGGCGTAAAATAAAATAAAATAAATGCTGAATTTTAATAGATAAGGAGAAAAAAAAAACATATTTCATTTCCTCTCTGCCTGAGGGGCTGTTTATCATCTATTACTAGTAATACCGTAATTTAAACATTGAGTTTCTGATACAAGTTGTGAGCAATAGAGTCACAATTTACATAGACCCATAGTAAGTGACGGCAGATAAGAGCCACACGGCCCATCCAGTCTGCTCAGATGTGTTTATTTTTAAACTGTACTGACCCCACACCCTATTTGACTCTTAATTTAGTTTGAGATTTAGGATATCGTTATATTTATCCCAAGGGTGTGGGTCCCCGCTAAGAACAGGCCTTTTTCGATAGGACCGTTCTCTCCCAGTTTCAAACTGGCTGGAATATCGATATCGATTGCTTATGCCTCATCGTGGCATAAGCAATCGATCCCCGGAGCACCGAACACCCTGACCCTCCCCTTCCATTACCATAACCCTCCCTTCCCCGCAGCCTGACCTTAACCCTAACCCTCCCTTCTCTATAGTCCAACCCTAAGACCCCCCCCCCTCCCCGCAGCCTGACCCTTTCTATGTCCCTAACCCTCCCTTCCTAAGAGCCTGACCCTAACACCCCAACACTAAAAGTCCCCGACTGCAATCAGTATCCCAAGGATGTTGTAGTATTGTTCTACTCTGTTAGCTTCTACCACCTCAAAAGGGAGACTGTTCCACTTATCAACTACTGTACATTTTCAGTGAACCTTCCACCCTCCAGCTCTTCTCTTCTCCAAGCTATACATGTTACTTCCTCTAGTCTCTCTCAGTATGTGGTGTGACACAGACCATGCACCATTTTAGTTGCCCCCCTCTACTCCAAGCTATACATGTGACTTCCTCTAGTGTCTCTGTATGGTGTGTGACACAGGCTATACATGTTACTTCCTCTAGTGTCTCTGTATGGTGTGTGACACAAGCTATACATGTTACTTCCTCTAGTGTCTCTGTATGGTGTGTGACACAGGCATGTTACCTTCAGCAACCCTGTTTTAGTAACATGTCTTTTTTTTTGTATTATTAAATTGCTTATAAAATATAAACTATATAACATCATTTAGATTATAATAAGTGCTGGACAACTTGCAATTAATATAAGACTCTTCCTGCCTGTTAGTTGTATGATGCATTCTCTCCGTGCATAGGGTTAAATTAAGAGGACTGGACAGGAAATACAGAAAACATCTTCGCATGTCATTTCCTTTATCCTGAAAGTAACAATTGTACAAATATTTTCCATGTGAAAAGTCCTTTCCTTTCTAACAAAAAATTACTGCTAATCATTTTTGTTTTTGGTTTTGTTTTACTACTGTTACTTTTTTGCTAATAGTACTGCAGTTTACTTGATAAAGTCTAAAATATTCTGTGGGATTCAGAAAGTCAATTCGCTATTGGGATTGTGTCTTTTAATATAAACAGGTGACAGGGGTTGTAAAAAGGAAAGTTTTCAGTTAAAGATTATGGGTACTTTACCAAGGCTTTACCCAGGGTTTCCGACCCTGCCAGAATAGAAAGTGGACAACTCAAAGCACAAAGCACAGAATTTGCAACTCAAGTTAGAATAAATGACCAACAGACAAATAAAGTAAAGATTATCAAGCAACAAAGACGAAATCCAGAGTTTAGAAATAACAGCAAATCAGGTGGAAAATTGTACCTGGGCAAAATCATGTTGAATGCAGGGAGAGTTTAAGTCATCGTTGCCAACTCTCCCTGAATATCAGGGAGACTCCCTGAAGATTGGGTAACATCCCTGATTCTAATTTCATCCATTGAGGTATATGGAGATGGCCAATATCATGGACTGCTCCAAGCTATACATGTTACTTCCTCTAGTCTGTCTCTGTATGGTGTGTGACACAGGCCATGCACCATTTTAGTTGCTCTTCTCTGCACAGTCTCTGATGTATTTATGTCCCACTGAAGATACAGGACTTGATTCAGACTTCATAAAGTCCATGTGTAAAGCCTAGGACACTGCCATGATCCTCCCCTCTCACAATATAGCTGACTGCCGTATCCATAACCCCTCCTCCACCGTAAGTGTGAGCGCAGTCCCATCTCCTTAGGCCTTTTACATATTTTCTGTCAGCCCCACGTTGTGTATTTACATTATTGTGACATTATCGTGCAGATTCAAAGCTACTCTTTATGTATGTTTATTGCAAATTTTTATAATGAGTATTGCATTATCTCGCATTTAAATCCGTAAAAGTGTCATTAGGGATGGTCCGCTGAGTAATATAATTACAGGACTCCGTGGCATGTAGCCCTGGTAATTACACTCCCCTATCAGCTAGTTCTTATTTTTGTTATTTTGTTGCTTGCTGGCAGCATCTAGAATCAGGGAGATACACACTAATTATCGCCTTGATTTAATATTACAGCAATCTGGCTTGTCCTCACGCAGGTGTACACCCACAGGGACCCCGTCATTGGTAGCGAGGGCCATTTTCCTGTGCCCTCCTGTCACTCCTCGCACAGATACAGGAACATTCAATTAAGGCTGTACTTCGATGTAGCTGCTAATGGATCCAACTTTATTTTATGAAATCTGATGCAAGGTCCCCCTTCCCCCATCTCCAACAAACTAACGCTATGTGAAAATGACTGTATAAACCATTAAGCCTATAAATGATTTTTATGCTTGTGTATACTTCGTAATGGTTATTTAAGTATGTTATTTTACTGTGATATATTCGGCATTGCACGTTGTTAATTTGAGGAAAACAAATTTTAACCGAGGTTTATTCATTTCAGTGCTTGGGGTAAGATGGGATATTACAATATAGTGCTTTGCAAGTTAATGGGGTGTGGAGCCAGGCATTAAATGTTATTAATGTTATTTTAGGTGCGTCACACAACAGCGACGGTCCTGCTCCCTGCCACATATAGATATTTATTTTCTAGGACGCCATTTAAATGCATAATGAAAGATGGCATAAGCAGGGGCCAAGGTAGAGGGACCTGAGACCTGTAGGAAGGCGGCAGGTGTCAGTCCGAATGGGAGTTACGTCGTTACGCCATGCGGAATAAGTATCAAGCTCTATTAAATATACAGCCTGGGTTAAAAGCTCCAACTCCACCAATAGGGTTTGTTTTGCTTTGTGTTTAAAATTACACTCTTTTCTATCATGCTTTTTTTCATAACTGGTCTGTCTTCAGATTTATTTCCTTTTCAAAATCTCTCTGGAGATATTTACAAATGGCTGCCAGATATAGACAGTCAGCTACATAGAGACAAGCTCAGAGTGTCAGCATGTCATGTGGGGGCAATCAGAGCTAAGGTGGTCTTTTGTTGTTATGTCGACGCTCAAATTGTTAATAGAGCAAAATGTTGACAGTTGAGTATTATGTTGGGTAGCAGCGTGGCTAGGTCATTAGTTCGATTCCCGGACTAGGCCTTTATCTGTGTGGTTTGCTTGTTCTCCCTGTGTCTGCATGGGTTTCCTCTGTGTGCTTCAGTTTCCTCCCACATGCCAAAACATCTTCTAATCGGTTAACAAAAGTAATCCTTGTGTATGTGTGTGGTCCATTGGGGGGAGTGAGTAATAAGTGTTCTCTGTGTAATAGCTGGAGGGTGGTGGGTTCAAGGGAAGTTTGAGGAAGGATGGTGAGATACTGGGAGAACTGCCCAAATTTTGGGAGACAATCCTGTTTGAGACCCAAAGGCTCCACCATAAAGTTACTATGTGCCCTATGAATTCCACGCTACATCCCTGACCTGCAATGGAATCCATTAAACGCAGACAATAGGTACATGTTAAATCAGACCCTCCGACATAACCCCTTCTATTAGGTACATAATACTCCGCTCCTGAGCCTCCACCTGTCACTCACCTGGTTTTATGAATTAAATGATGTTTGAAAAACATTTTTCTCTTCAACAAAGGTGGTTACCATAGTAACTGGTGGTTGGACGCTCCGGAGCAGAGGTTTTTGTACCTAATGGAATGGGTCACGTTTAAAGGTTGAAAAATAATAACTATCAGATGCGTAATACCTGTTACATTGTTACAATTACTGTTTTCATTGTATGGAAATAATGATAGGTTTGGTGAAAGGGATACAAGTATAATTTTAGACTGGTGTCTGATGTAATGTGGGAGTGACAGCAGCTGCATTGTATTGTGCCATAAACGTGCTACTTTTCATTATTGTGTGGACCCCTCTGACAATGACATTGCACATTGGTTCATGCCGGGGCTCATTATTATTATTATTATTATTATATTTGTAGTGTGGGGCAACTTTTAGGGTTAGATGGAGGGTTAAGGTTAGGCTCTGTCGAAGGGAGGGTTAGGGTTAGGCTCTTGAGAAGGGAGGGTTAGAGTTAGGGCCATGGAAGGGGAAGGTTAGGGTTAGGGTCAGGCTGCAGGGAAGGGAGGGTTAGGGTCAGGCTGGTTAGAGTTAGGGCCATGGAAGGGGAAGGTTAGGGTTAGGGTCAGGCTGCAGGAAAGGGAGGGTTAGGGTCAGGCTGCGGGGAAGGGCAGGTAAAGGTCAGGCTGCAGGGAAGGGAGGGTTAGGGTTAGGCTAATAGAAGGTAAAGATTAGATTTGGAACTGAGAGAACGGCCCCATTGAAATAGGACTGTTCTTGACGGGGTCCCACACCCTTTATACCACGTTCGTTTACATGGCACAACGTTCCAGCTATTCACACGGTGTCATTCCAGTCTCCTGCCATTGGATCATTGTCATTCAGAGCTACGGCTGTTCTTTTGTTGAGTGTTGCTCTCAGATATTGTCATCATTCATCATTTTGTGTGTCATTATCCAGCACCACTGTTCAGTAAATCTTCTTCTGCGGCGATACTGTATTATTGTCTCCATCTGCCTTTTCATCTGGTAGTTACATTGATCTCGGCTACAGTATTGTTATTTAAGAAATGATATGTTACCGGGCATGTCTCGGGCTGCGCGTCTAACGTGATTTTTCAATAAATCTAGCAAGTGGGTTATCCTTGTTTATTGGTGTGTAATCAACATCGGCTGCGGTAACGCCCCCCAGGGGGGTTCCATTCGCCGCTACGAAAGATAGATTTTCGAAATACAGACAACCGGCAGCTAATTGTCATCTGTCTCTATTTCCAAAATCTGCCTAGTTAGAAAGTTTTTAGAATGATAGGGTAAGTATTCCGAATTTATGTTTCGCCAACTAACCTATTCATTGGCTCTCAGACACCCGGCACAGCACCTGATTGGACAGGTTAGTGTAGGGTTGCGAGAGAAAGAGAGGGGGAGAAGGTGAGAGAGAGAGAGAGAGATGAGGGGAGAAGGTGAGAGAGAGAGAGAGAGAGAGAGATGAGGGGAGAAGGCGAGAGAGAGAGAAATGGGGGAGAGAGA
>WWET01002749.1:90482-103107 GCA_011038615.1 Limnodynastes dumerilii | reverse complement strand
GGTATTTATTTTAATTATTATTATTATTATTATTTTTATAAGGATTTGTTGAATACTTTTCTTCAGGACTGAATGTACAGGTTTATATTTTAGACAAAGGCTTTGTATAGAATGAAATGTAAGATTGAATAGATGTTGTTTCCGAGATCATTTTCAGATTCCCCTTACAACCCAATAGTGACGTCTCCGGTCTCCATGGCTATAGCAGGAGACAATGGGGACATTTCTGAAAAGTAATAGATGAGAAATTGTGCAAATAAGGGCAAGGATTGTAAACTCTCTTTTCATAGAAGAAAAAGCAGGTAGTGTTATTTTCAATATTATTTCAAGGGCAACTATAGCTCCCAAGCAGGTGAGGTTACAGCAGGTCTGGAGCAATTAAGACTTGTATTAATAGATTAGGGCCCTGATTCAGAGATTGAAAATAAGGACTTAAAGTTACACCTGGGCTAAACCATGTTGATTTCAGGGGAGTCAAATTTCATTTGTTGCAACAGTATTATAGTTAAAAGGTGATGTTTCCCAGCTCAAGTCTAATTAGCAGTTTAAAAGTGAAGCTGATCAGGTATCTGTGTGCAATAAGTAAAACCAAAGCATTCTCCCTGCATGCATTCCAAAGAATAAAATTAACTCGACTCCCCCTGAAATCAACATGGTTTTGCCCAGGTGTAACTTTAAGTTCTTATTTTCAGCCTCTGAATCAGGCCCTAGAATATTTAGGCTAAGCTAGCCTGTAACCAATTGCAAAAGAACATTCACCAGTGTAGAGCAGCTTGTAGCCAATCACAGCAGAACGTTCACAAGATTAGAGTTACTCATAGCCAATCACAGCAGAACATTTACAAGAGTAGAGCAACCCATAGCCAATAACATCAGAACATTTACAAGGCTAGAGCAACTCATAGCCAATCACAACAGAATATTCACAAAGCTAGAGCAACTCATAGCCAATCACAGTACAATATTCACGAGACTAGAGCAACTCATAGCCAATCACAGTACAATATTCATGAGACTAGCCAATCATAGCAGAACATTAGCAGGACTGGAACTAATCAGAGAAGAAGCAATACAAGCATTATGTAGCTCCTGTTAGCTTTGCAGTCACACGGTTTGTGTATATTAAGGCCCTGTGATTCCGGATTCCTTTGCATCCTTTGCTCGGGGATACAATCACTGAAGAATCTGATTTACGTATTATGAATTTTTTTGCAATCTGGGAAGGTTATTATTATTCTAATTTGAATTCATGTTAGAATTCAATTGGAAAACAATAACTTTCAACTCTCATTCTATTTGCACATTTTAAATCCCTAACCCACGCTTCAAACTACTCTGGCTGAGGTGCACCTGTCTTTGCTTTTAAGCTGGTCATACACTAGACTAGAGCAATTAAACTCCCCATCATCCAGTTAACAGGCGATCAGGATAATAATCGCTGGAGTGTGAACAGGAAATATTTTTCAAATGCCCATAAACGCTATGGTACGAATATTTGATCTTTTGACATTTATATCGGACATTAGCTCCCGATATTTTCAGCTGAGCCAATCACCTCACTGAACAGCTCCCTCTTCGGCTAGAATTATCGGTCCCAGCAGGAGAGATCTATGGCAGCGATAACGGGACCTTCCTCTGGCTGGAATTCGTCCCATTTATCGAACCACCTCCTGCTGGGTTAGATAGCAGCTTTCATATATATCAAGGGTTGTGACCGGCTAGAGGAGGGGGCATTTTTCAAAGGAAGAGGTATAATAGAACACAAGAACGTGGATAAACTGGAGGGTGGTAGGTTCAGAGGAAATGTGTGGAAAAATTACTTTACTGAAGGGGTGATAGATAAGGGGAATAAGCCTTGAGGCTAATACAGTAGAACAGTTTAAACAAGTTTGGAATAAATATAAGGATATTCTAAATCTCAAACTAAATTGAGGTACGTATAGTTTTAAATAATCAACTGGATTGACTGGATGGGTCATGTGGCTCTTATCTGCCATTACTATCTAAGTTTCTATGTTTGTTTTTCTATGATCAACAATTGTATTATGCTCACATGCAATTCTGTAGGCTGTTTTTTTAGTTATCAAAATTGCTTTAGAAAGCTGAAAGTCCTCGGATGTGGCCAATATATGGGAAGTCACCCATTGATGTCAGGTCCAAATCTGTATGCAACCCAAAGATAATGAGATGCAGGCAGCTGTCAGCCTGTGTTTCATAGCAACAGAATGCAGGGGGAAAAAATAAAAATTATTTGGGGTATTAAATGTCATCGATTCTTTATAGGGGGGCATTAAATGTTAAGTATTTTTTTTAGGTTAGGGGCTGGCCCAATATTTTATTTAGTAGCTAGGAGGGGTATTCATTTGTGTTTTGTTGCACCAAGTGACAGGGCATGCTGGCACTTGTGGTTTTCCAAGCGCTAGCATGCCCTGCCATCCTTGGGCATGCTGATGCTTTTAGCACTACAAGCATCAGCATGCTTACCACTACAAGCATCAGCATGCCCTACGCCTTAAAAGCCACTAAAACCCAGGAAATGCATTGGCAGTGTGAAAGGGACAGACCCGCGAATTTCCTGGGTTTTTGTGCGCTAAATAGTGTCCTTTTTTTTTTGACCCGGCATTTCTTCCCGGAAAAATCTGGGTTGAAAATACCGGGTTTTTCAGTGTTGGTGGTGTGAAAGGGGTATTAGGCATACTTTAGAATATATGCCAATTTATACTGTAAGTTGATGCATATACATCTATGCAGACACAAGGTTTGTACAGAACTAACAGCTGTACAGCGATTAAAAATAAGAGGAAATTGTCTGAAAAATAACACCTGGGCAAAATCATGATAAATTTTAGGAGGCAGAAGGTGGTCAACATATTGTTATTTTTATTTATTTGCTATTTATTGCTCACTGATCAGCTTTAGTTTCAAATGATTTTTGGACCTGGGGTTGAAAACTCTAGTGTTTGCAACCCATGAAATTTGCCTCCCCTGCAAATTAAATGGTTTTGCCCAGGGATAATATTCTACCTGATTTCCTCCTGTTTTCAAACTCTGAATTCAGTCCTATAAATTTGATGTACACAAATCATTAAACATCCGGATATTTTTTTACCTTCCAGTGAAAAAACAATGAATGGAACAATAAAGCTTAAAAAAAGCTAAAAGATCACCTTCCATGCATGTATAATACACCAATAATGCCCCAAATGAAAAGAAACACATGAAAATGATTATTTTTTTTTATATCTTATTTTATTTATATGCTTAAGAAGTATGTACCAATAGTACAATTTTAAAGTATCTCACCCAACATTCACTATTTTACTACAGCAACAACTCAATTTTTTCATCAGTTGTGGGAAGGATTAAGCATTAATCAATGTAAACTCTTTAATCATCCTGACAAGCTGTCATGTGAAATAAATTATTTTTCTTTTAGCTACTGGAGGCTCACACATGCTTAGCGAAGAAATACTTTCTCCATCTGATTACACAGAATAGAATTTGCAGCTAAGAGTACGTCATACTGATCAGAAATACACTTAAAGGTCAGTAGGGAACACATGCTATTTTTCTGATTTAATTAAATCGATTTTGTCAGGGGTGATATACAGAAATATTATATTGGATATAAACAGTCGATGGCTAATCTAGCAATTAAAGAAAAGTGAAGCTTTCCAACTGATATTCATATGATAGACGAACTACTAACAATAGAGAATGTGGTTGCCAGTCCAGGTAGCCCAATTTCGAACATAATATAGCCACCGCTAGGCAATGCTAGGCAATGAGAAAATTGCAAAATAGCTAAACTATTGAGAAAAGACTGCGCAGGGCTGAGGTTTGGGCTAGGGCTTAAGAAGGGAATGTTAGGGCTAAATTGTGGGAAATAGAAGACTAGGATTAGGGAAGGGATAAGGTTAGGTGTAGCAACAATGCTCTTTTCAAATCTGCGAATGTACGTGTCTGCCACACGTAAAGTCGCAGAAATGCGTAGTTCAGGATCTGCCCCAATGAGGTCAGTGAAAGGGTGATAGATAAGTGGAATATTCTCCCATCTGAGGGGTAGAGGTAACACAGTAGAACAGTGTAAACAGTGTAAACATGCTTGGGATAAATATAAGGATATCCTAAATCTCTAACTAAATTGATGGTAAATAGCGTTTAGGGTCAGTCTAGTTTTAAATAAACAGCTGGGCAGACTGGATGTTCCGTGTGGCTCTTATCTGCTGTCACTTTCTATGTTTCTATAGATAATCGTCCCAGTGTATGGCCAGCTTTACTCTCACCCTCAATGAACGGAACACAGGTACAGATCACCATCCCAGATATTTATAGACCAATGTCTCATCCTTGTTATTCGAGCACAATGCGCACAGAAAGGACTCGTATTGTAGTAAAACGCGTAAGTTTTCTAGGGACACTTATAGAGAATAGATGTTTATACAGCACTTAACCTGGAAAACTCCAACCATTAAATGCATCTGAAAGTACATTACTGCACAAAGGAGGGTTTATTTTCAGTCTGTATCGCTATGTGGTTACCTTTCCACAATGCATATTACTGCACAAAAGATATATGTTTCCCAGAATCATTATTGATTACACGTAGAAGAAGTGCTTTTTATGGCTGTATCACCATGAGACCCAGCCTTTATTACAGGTGCCTGGCTGTGTGACATGTGTACTGTATGTTCCCCACTCCCATAAGAGGAACTGAGAGCTCACATACCCTGAGGGGGAGTAAAGACGAGGGTGTCATCGAGTAGTGTGGTATTACAAAGGCCTACATTAACTACAGGGGTGCAAGGTGTGCGGATGCAACAGGGCCCAGAGGAGACAAGGGAGGCCGGAGTCATGTGATGGGGGATATTGGGAGCTGGAGACAAACAATGGAGATACTGGAAGCTGGGGAGACATGACTGGGAATACTTGGAACTGGAGAGATATGAGACACAGGCCATGCACCATTTTAGTTGCTCTTCTCTGCTCAGGGTTGCCGACTCTCCCGGAATATCCGGGAGACTCCCGAAATGTGGGCAGTTCTCCTGGTATCCCGGGAGAGCCGGCAAATCTCCCGCAAGCCCCACCAGCCAGCAATTACTTCTGTAATCCCTAGCGTTACTAGGGATGTGCGGGGCTTGATGACATCATCAAGCCCGTCCATCTCCCGAAACGCTAGAAAATACAGGAGTGATTGTCAGAGGGCGGGGTTTAATGACACTATTTGCATCAATCGCGTCATTAAGCCCCGCCCCTTCAATAAATGAATGTCTTCCCTCTGGGATCTCACTTTTTATTCTGCAACCATGTCTCTGTGACACAGGCCATGCACCATTTTAGTTGCTCTTCTCTGCTCCAGTCTCTACATGTTACTTCCTCTAGTCTGTCTCTGTATGGTGTGTGACACAGGCCATGCACCATTTTAGTGGCTCTTCTTTGCACAGTCTCTAATGTATTGATGTCCTTCTGGAGATACGGCTCCAGCACTGACCCCAGTATTCCAGGTGAGGCCGCACCAGTGACCTGTAAATCTCTTTGTCTAATACTAATTCCTCTCCCTGTGTATGCAGCATCGGACTCGCTTTTCTCTTTGCATTGTTCCATCCGGCATAACAAATCTGCTGTCTTCACCCGGCATCTAACGGGTTAGCCCTTTGTTTATCCCGATGCTTTCTGTGTTGTGTTTACACATAAGAATCTCTCCAGAGAGCATGGCGCTCAGTTCAAATGGGCCGTGAAACTCAGACTGACAGCGCTAGTCAGGCTCGTCTCTTGGGGTGCTGAAATTCAGCCTCAGAATATTCATATTTTTTTTTTTCGGTCTTACTGTTTCATGCAATGCAAACAGCGTATTGACCTTCTTATTGCACGCTATTCACGTAATTCAGGGTGTAATTGGCTTTTGGCAGCTGAAGGGATAAGGGCAGGTGACACAGAGACCCCCCCAGACCCCCCCCCCTTACTCCTATATAAAATGGTAAGAATGGAGAGTCTCGGGCTTCAGCTCAGACGGGCAGGCAAGCGGAGAGAGATGTGTGACAGATACTTATTCCATGCTACACACTTCACTCAAGCCTCAATGCACAAGTAGACGCGGAGAGGTGACAAGCGCTATATGAAGCGTCTATTGCTAGGAAGGAGGTGTCACTGAGTCCCTGGACTCCACACTGCTCTGTCACCTCACGCTTCTCGTCTATTGGCCCACGAAGAGGCGCTGATTCCAAGAGAATCTCTCCAGTGATGGAACCCGGCCTAATGTCACCGGGATAGTATATGTTCCATGGCATTCCGCTGATTTCCCTGGACATAGACACACAGGGCCAGATCCAGACCTACGCAATTGTGTGTAGCATATTTACGCTAGCGTACCTTTAAAGCACGCCCCTAAGCACCCCCCCCTTGCATGTTCGCTATATCGCTGTTTTACGTCTACCAAAACCTACCCTAACTTTGCAGAGCGTAACTGCAGTCGTCCATAGTTACCATGCGTACTTGCAACCCTAAGCACGCCCCTACTGTACGATTTAAATGCCTCACCCCGCCTACGAAGCATAATTACGTGTGTCGTATGGCAGGCCTCTTCGTCCGTAGTTACACTGCTATGTTCCTGGCCTGTACGCTCAGAGTTACGTACCGTGACATCTGCCGCGCACATGTGCAGAAAGTACTAATGAGCTATTTTACACGTAAAATCACGGGCGGCTCTAGGTCTGGATCTGGCCCATAGTAAGCGACAGAAGATAAGAGACACATGGCCCATCCAGTCTGCCCAGTTGCCCAATTTAGTATGAGATAAATGATTTAATTTTATCCCAAGGGCCAGATTTACTAAGCTGTGGGAAAGGAAAATTGAAGATGTTGCCCATAGCAACCTATCACATTCTAGCTCTCACTCTCCTATTACATGCTAGAAAATGTCAGCTAGAATCTGATTGGTTGCTATGGGCAACATCTCTACTTTGCTTAGTAAATCTGGCCCCAAACATGTTTAAATTGTTCTAATTAGTCTTTACAACATTAGATGGCAGGTTATAAAATTCATCAACAACCCTCTCAGTTACGTCTTTTTCTCACGTTTGCTATAAACTCACCGCCCTCCAGTTTATACACATGCCCTTATGTTCTAATACTGAACATGAAAACCAGGTGAGTCTGAAGCTCAGGAGCGGAGTATTGTGTACCTAATGGAAGGGGTCATGTTGGAGGGTATGATAGCGTCTCCTTGCTTCCCCAGCTCCCTCAGCTTGACTCATTGCCTGATTTTGTGCCTCTGCTCTCTCCTCCCTCTCCTATCTTCTCTCTCTCTCTCTCCACCTGTGATCTGCTTTCTTCCTCTGCTCTGTGATTCTTCCCTTGTTGCTCCCTTTGTTTACCTCCATTAACCCTTCCATTCCCATTATCCTAACTGATTCCTTCCTGGTTGTTTGCTCTCTCTGCCCTTCCTGCGTGGGTCCCTTCCTGATTGCCCGTGATGCCCCTGTTAGTTGGTTTGTCTTCATTGTCCGTCGGGTGTTCCCCTTATTCACCACCGGTCAGGGTGTTTCCCTGCTCCTGCACTGGTGTTAATCCTTTTGGATTCAGCAGTCTGGGTATTCTTGCTGTGTTTCTTCTTCCATCCATTCCTGGGTATTCACCATTGGGGTCCACGACCTGCCTTTGGACTACAGCCAAGCAGGAAGCTGGTAGCTGCTAATTGGTAAGTAAACAAATATGTATTGATTTATACTGCCCTTGTAACTTTCCCCAGCAGGTGAGCCAGCCATGTATGCAAATTCCCACCTTGTATGTCTGAATTTTCCCTGGTTTTTGGAAATTTTTTACTGTAATTCTTGCCACAGACACCAAAATAAATAATTGTCCCCTTGTAGAGTTATTTATGAATACAAATGCTAAGCCTCCTTTTTAAAATCTCCCTTCAGGGAGAGTGGCCTCCCCCATTATGTATAAACATCAGACATGACATGTAAAAGTAATAAGCCGTATATACTAATGGAATAAAATTCAGTATTAGCTGATAACAGCACATTTCTGTGATAACGCTTATTATTCTTTATCAGTCATTCGTTTCTTAGTGGAAATCATTTTGTTATTGTCTTCTTACTGCAAACAGAGCAAACTCATTACATTGGCCACTTGTTCTGCTTTATTACTTGAGTTATTTGTTTTCATTTATATGTAAAATATGCCCTGTCACGTCTTCCTATATGAGACACACACCAGCGTCACTGCAGTGACACATTAATAATTCTGTATAAAATAAAATGGTTACGCCCAGGAATCAACCTCAGATCTTGTACTTTGAGGATATTATTAATTCATTTTAATTTATTTTCTAATTAGTTGATATTTCCCTACTATTGCCCGATTCATATTATTGGACTATTAAAATTATTATTAGCTAGATGCTAAATTCGCCCTGTTTTACTGGCAATGTGCATGCGCTCGCCATCTGTTCCACAACGTTATCTCCAGACATAGGATCTATTAAAAAGATCGTTTTTATATGATAAAGCCCATTTTCGTGTGAAAATGGGTTTTATCATATGAAAACGAAGAGTTTGCTCTTTACAATGGGGTAGATCCAGAACTACGTGTGCCGTACGTATATTCGCGGAGCGTATTTGCTTACACGTAAGTTCGCTACACGCCCCTCGGCACACCCTTGCACGGACGTATTTTGTCAAAATACGCTACCCAAACCCTACCTTAACCCTACCTACCAAACGTAACAGCATATGTCCGTACGATAGGGTAACGTGACGTCCCTATGCAAGCCGAATATAAACATTGTGGGTGGAGGGAGGCATTTAAACTGTACTGGGCTGGGTTGGGCCATTATGGACGACAAGGCGATATGTACGACCAGAGATATGCAAGGAAATGTTATGGCAGGTTCTGAACACGTAATCAACTAAGTTATGTGCGTGCGAGCAGAGTGCCCGGGGGAGGGAATTATACTTAGTAGTGTGTAACTCTGGCACGCTTGCGTACTTAAAACAACCTTAAGTCTGGATCAGGCCCATAGAATCTAATTTCGATGAAGAGGATTTAAATTATACAGTAGGGTGGGTTTTAGGGGTTATGTGCCTTATGGCAGCACAAGAGATGTGAATGACACGAGACTTAGATGTAGGATGTAATCCGGGGAGGAGATGGAGTATAGAAGGGGTGTCTTAAGGTTAGGCTGAGGGGAGGTGATGGTGCTTAGAAGGAGAGTCTTAGGGTTAGGCTGCGGGGAAGAGATGGGGTATAGAAGTGGTGTCTTAGGGTTAAGCTGCGGGGAGGTGATAAAGCATAGAAGGGGAGTCTTAGGGTTAGGCTGCGGGGAGGTGATGGAGCGTAGAAGGGGAAGGTTAAGGTTAGACTGCGGGGAGATGATGAAATGCAGAAGAAGAAGGTTAGGGTTAGGCTGCCGGGAGTTGATGGAGCATAGAAGGGGAGTGTTAGGGTTAGGCTGCAGGGAGAAGATGGAGTATAGAAGGGGAGTCTTAGGGTTAGGCTGCAGGGAGGAGATGGAATATAGAAGGGGGGTCTTAGGGTTGGGCTGCAGGGAGGAGATGGAGTGTAGAAGGGGAGTCTTAGGGTTAGGCTGCAGGGAGGAGATGGAGTATAGAAGGGGAGTCTTAGGGTTAGACTGCAGGGAGTTGATGGTGCATAGAAAGAGAGTCTTTGGGTTTAGGCTGCAGGGAGGTGATGGAGTATAGAAGGGGAGTCTTAGGGTTAGGCTGTGGGGAGTGGTTACAGTTTAGTAGGGTGGTCTTAGTGTGGTGCCCCTGGGGGGGTTGTTGGATTATGGGGTGTGCATTTTGTTATGGACTGTAATGGATTTGTTTCCATGCCATTGTAGGACTGTGCAAAATAGTATAGTTCTCCTATTTGGTGCTGATTACAGAGTAACATGGGGTGGTTGCTAAGCAACTGGTCAGTTGGTGTGATACGGGTTGAGTTGCACGCGGGGGGTTTTCTGGAAGGATCTGGGAAGTAACAGTTAAGTGCGAAGATTAAGTCCATTGGAGGGACAGTTGATAGTGGCAGTGATAGAGAATGGTTGTGACAGTGAAGTGGAGAGGATATCTTATGGTGAAAAGTGGAAAAGCAACATTGTAGCGAGCTATAAGAGTACTGGCAGTGAGAGGAGAGATTGTTGTGTGGAGTGACGGTGGTGCAGATCGTGGGAAGAGTTGATAGCGGTGTTCAGAGGACTGACGGAGGAGCAGATCGTGGGAAGAGTCGGTAGCGGTGATTGGAGGATTATCGGACGTCCAAAGCATGGAGGGAGTCAGTGGCAGTGATCAGAGGATTGATAGAGGAGCAGATCAGTGTGAAGCTGCAGGGAGGAGATGGAGTAGAGAAGGGGAGTCTTAGGGTTAGGCTGCGGGGAGGAGATGGAGTATAGAAGGGGAGTCTTAGGGTTAGACTGCAGGGAGTTGATGGTGCATAGAAAGAGAGTCTTTAAGGTTAGGCTGCAGGGAGGTGATGGAGTATAGAAGGGGAGTCTTAGGGTTAGGCTGCAGGGAGGAGATGAAGTATAGAAGGGGAGTCTTAGGGTTAGGCTGCAGGGAGGAGATGGAGTATAGAAGGGGAGTCTTAGGGTTAGGCTGCAGGGAGGTGATGGAGGATAGAAGGAGAGTCTTTAAGGTTAGGCTGCAGGGAGGAGATGGAGTATAGAAGGGGAGTCTTAGGGTTAGGCTGCGGTGAGGTGATGGAGTATAGAAGGGGAGTCTTAGGGTTAGGCTGCAGGGAGGAGGTGCAGTATCGAAGGGGAGTCTTAGGGTTAAGCTGCAGAGATGAGATGGAGTATAGAAGGGTAGTCTTAGGGTTAGGCTGCCGGGAGGAAATGGAGTATAGAAGGGGAGTCTTAGGGTTAGGCTGCAGGGAGGAGATGGAGTATAGAAGGGGAGTCTTAGGGTTAGGCTGCAGGGAGTTGATGGAGCATAGAAGGGGAGTCTTAGGGTTAGGCTGCGGTGAGGTGATGGAGCATAGTAGGGGAGTCTTAGGGTTAGGCTGCAGGGAGTTGATGGAGCATAGAAGGAGAGTCTGCAGGGAGTTGATGGAGTATAGAAGGGTAGTCTTAGGGTTAGGCTGCAGGGAGCTGATGGAGTATAGAAGGGGAGTCTTAGGGTTAGGCTGCAGGGAGGAGATGGAGCATAGAAGGGGAGTCTTAGGGTTAGGCTGCAGTGAGGTGATGGAGCATAGAAGGTAAGTCTTAGGGTTCTTCGCATTCCCTCACTCCAGCAGGAAAGAGAAAGTCATTTGTGGTCCCTCATCGCAAACGTAGAGTTGAAAAACCGCCCTCTCGTAAATAGACCGTTTTTAGCGGTGAACCAAACCCGAATCAAGAAAACATACCTGTTGCCATTGGTCTATTTGTAGAGACAGCATTCGAGGGAACGACACTGAGCCACAGATAAGAAGGAAATGAGTACGTGCGGATTCGCAAAAATACGCAACAAAGTAGCAAGCGCCCTCCCATGACACTCCCCTCGTTCTTATGGATCTTTACTGACTTTCGCGTCCATAGGGCGACCTTAACTCTCCGTGCGTATATGTGTGCGGCGTTTGCTATAGTACATGCGTACTTTGGAAACCCCGCCCAAACCGCCCTATTTACTCTGTGCGTAATGGGTGGCACATGTGCAAAACGCAAAATATCGCCATGATACGTACATATGTTTAGGTACATTACTAAGTGTGAATCCGGTTTACTGTCTCTCCGAATGCTGCCGAGAAATGACGTCAGGTGACGCTTTAGTGACACATAGTGATCTGCTGATCACAAAGGGCCAGATTTACTTTGGAAAAGTGGAGATGTTGCCCATAGCAACCAATCAGATTCTAGCTCTCACTTTCCTATCACATACTGGAGAATGTCAGCTAGAATCTGATTGGTTGCTATTGGCAACATCTCCACTTTTCAAAACCCGCAGCTTAGTAAATCTGGCCCAAAAACTCCATAACTCCCAACTTTTCCACCTTGGGGTAAATCTCTGGTGGCAATAGGGCAGAATACTTTGTATCCCCCCTTCCCCTCCCACCTGGGTGTGCTGCAGAGTGTAGCAGTCGCTCAGTGTACTCTCACTTCCTGCTGCGTCTCTCCGCCCGGCTCCATCTGTGCATGGCACAAGCTCCAGGTTACCATTTAAGATGTAAAAGGCTTTGAGAACCGTATTTGCAAATTGAATCTGACAAACCCAAACAAATCTGCAATTCCCCTGACTTTCTCCTGCGCTCAACTCACCGGTGTTTAAAAAAGTCTTAATGGCTCTTTCAGAAGTTTCGGCATTTGTTGGGACCTGCCATTTCTTGTTAAATAATAAAACGTATGATCAATAAAGCAGCAAGCCATTAATAAGCTCTCACACACAAGCCTCCGTTCACTGCATTAGTTGCGGCTCCAGCTGGAATCGCTATGCCGCTGCCTGGAACACCTTCTAGTGTCAAAACCATTTCATTAGGACGGTGGATGGAAAAATAAAGGGGCTGATGGAGGGCAGGGGGAGGCTAAAGGAGCAAACCCCATCTGAGCTTCCCTCTACAGCATCCATTCCCTTTCCAAAATCTCTCTGTACTGTACACTCTCTCTTCTCTCTCCCCCCCCTATCCCTCTCCATTCCCACTCTCTCCC
>WWET01002749.1:50901-75985 GCA_011038615.1 Limnodynastes dumerilii | reverse complement strand
GAGAGGGTGATCAACGGTATCAAAGGCAGCAGATAGATCCAGGAGGATGAGCAGTGAGAAGTGGCCCTTAGATTTGGTGGAAAGGAGATGATTAGTGACCTTAGTCAGAGCAGTTTCGGTGGAGTGCAGAGGGCGGAAACCAGATTGGAGAGGGTCCAGGATGGAGTGGTCAGCAAGGTAGACAATTAGACGCTTGTAAACAAGCCGTTCAAGCAGCTTGGAGGCGAAGGGCAGAAGAGAGATAGGTCGGTAGTTGGAAGGTGAAGTGGGATCAAGGGTAGGTTTTTTAAGGATAGGGGAGACAAGAGCGTGTTTAAAGAGGGAGGGGAAGATGCCAGAGGAGAGGGATAAGTTGGTACTATAGAAATGATAGAACTATGTGCTATATAGTACACATCACCTAGATCCCATCGCTTATTACTATATGCAATAAAGTTCCAGCAGCAGCTCTTTAAAATGGGACCAAAACAAAGAGAGGAGTAGGGGGCCGCTGGCAATGCATCCAAGGGCTGCATGATTAAGCAAGCTCTTTCCTTGAGTCTGTGGGTGAATCCCGCTTGCAGAACCATTTTCTTGTCTACAAGACACAGGCAACCTTCACCCCCTAAGGTGTTGTCAAACTACAAGTCCCAGGGCCAGATTTACTAAGCTGCGAGTTTGGAAAACTGCAGATGTTGCTTATAGTAACCAATCAGATTCTAGCTCTTACTTTCTTTTTGCATACTAAAGAATGTCAACTAAAATCTGATTGGTTGCTATGGGCAACATCACCACTTTTCCAAACCCGCAGCTTAGTAAATTAGACCCTCCAACATGACCCCATCCATTAGGTACAAAATACTCTGCTCCTCAGTTCCAACTGTCAGTTACTATGGTAACCACCTTTGTTGGAGTTAAAATTGTTTTTTAAATATCAGTTAAGTCATTTAAACCAGGTGAGTGACAGTTGGAAGCTCAGGAGCGGATTAAATTGTACCTAATGGAATGGGTCATGTTGAAGGGTCGGGTAAATCAGGCTCCCAGAATGCTCCAACAGCACTGGAGTATTGGACACGTGGCAAAGCATGATGGGATTTGTAGTTTCACAAGACCTGTAGTGAATCTCTGCTAGAGCCAGAAGAGAGAAAGACAGCAGGCAGGAGGGTGTAAAAAAATAAAACGGACTCAAAGGAACATTAAAGTTAATTTAAAAGGCAAAAAAAAACAAAAACGTAATTTGCTGAAATGCAATTTCTTTGTTAGGCTTCAGTTGTATTTTTTATTGTAATCCATTTAATGTGTGTACTTTGGGGTAGGGATATTGCCACATTGCGTCTAATTCTGTTAGATTCGTGTTCCGTGGGCATCGTCGTGCTTTCTCTGGTACGTTGCGAAGGGTTTAATTGATCTTTACTGTGTTGGATAAATGCAACATTTTATGTCAATTTATTTTATTTTCCCATCAGGGATTGTAAAGCAGTTGGAAGCGATGAGGAAGAATGTTTCATTTATGTGGGTAAATATAATCAGTGCGTCGCAAACTCTTTTCTTTTTTCCATTTAAATAGAGGTTTATAATGTGATTGATAGTTACAGTAGGCAGCTGCCCACCTCTCCGCTTAAACTTCTTACCAGCTGCCAAGAACTACAGCCAGATGCAATGGAGGAAGTAGAGAAAGGCTAAGCCCTTATAGCAGACGTCTGAAGGGGGCGTGGGTCCGCGGAAAGAACGGCCCTATTTTTATGAGGCATAGCAATCGATCCACCCAGCATCGAGCTTTCGGTGCTCCGAAAAGTAAGTAAAAAAAGTACCCTAATCCTTTCCCTAATTCAAACCCTAATCCTCCCCTCTCATTACCCTAACCCTAACCTTCCCTTCCAAGTAGCCTTACCCTAACCCTCCTTTCCTTGCAGCCAGACCCTAACCCTCCCTTCCTTGCAGCCTAACCCTAACCCTCCTTTCCTGGCAGCCTGACTCTAACCCTCCCTTCCTGGCAGCCTGACCTTAACCCACCATCTCCCGCAGCCTGACCCTAATTCTCCCTCCCCTGCAGCCTGACCCTAACCCTCCTTTCCCTGCAGCCTGACACTAACCCTCCCTTCCCCGCAGCCTGACCCTAACCCTCCCTTCCTGGCAGCCTGACCCTAACCCACCATCTCCCGCAGCTTGACCCTAATTCTCCCTTCCCTGCAGTCTGACCCCAACTTGGCCCTGTCCCGGGGGTAGCGGCAGGCGGAGGGATATCGGCAGTGTTTGCGAATGAGAATGGGTGAGTATGATCGGCATACTCACCCATTCTGAAATAAAAAATAGAAACTGGGCAGTATTCGAAATAGGGACATCCGAAAAGGAGCTATTGGATGTCCCTATTTCGGAAATCAAAGTTTCTGACCGGGGACTGCAATGGGTCTGAAGGGCAGGGCCATATTTCCACTGGGCACAATGGACCGGTGCCCATGGCCATAAGTCTAGCGACCCTTGAGCGCGCTGCTCTACCTCTTATTGAATGGATCAAAGCTTACACTTAGATCCCCGGCACCATGCACCATGTGTATGCAGACATATAGTGCCAAGCACTCCTGACACACCATGCAGCTGTACTGTACACATACTGTAGTGCTTGGCCCTATATGTCTGTGGCACTGTGCATAAACATCACGATGACGCTGGTGTGACCTAGGTCAGGCCATTGTCATCACTGCAGAGAAAACGCACCATGGAGGAAAGAAGAGAGGTGACTGGACATACAAGAAGGGGGCAGAAGGCTGGCTGGACATACATAAGGAGGATGCAGAAGACTGGCTGGACATACATAAGGAGGAGGCAGAAGGCTGGCTGGACATACATAAGGAGGGGGCAGAAGGCTGGCTGGACATACATAAGGAGGATGCAGAAGTCTGGCTGGACATACATAAGGAGGGGCAGAAAGCTGGATGGACATACATAAGGAGGGGCAGAAGGCTGGCTGGACATACAAGGAGGAGCGAAAGGCTGGATGGACATAGATAAGGAGGGGCAGAAGGCTGGCTGGACATACATATAGAGGGGCAGCAGGCTGGCTGGACATACATAAGGAGGAGGCAAAAGGCTTGCTGGACATACATAAGGAGGGGGCAAAAGGCAGGCTGCACATACATAAGGAGGGGCAGAAGGCTGGCTGGACATACATAAGGAGGAGGCAGAAGGCTGGCTGGACGTACAAGGAGTCCAGGATGGCTGGACACACAAAGAGGGGGAGTTTGAATGGCTGTAGAGACACACAAGAAGGGGCAGCAGTGTGATGACAAAGGGGAAACATTGTGATAATGAAGGGGCAGCAGTGTGATAAATTATCAGGTATATGTGTAATGTTTGTGTTTTTTAAAGGTTATAATGTTTAAATGTTTTGGTTACAATGTTTTTTATTACTGTAATTTCCTGTAATGGCCCCTATGCAGTGCTAAATACTGTTAAGACGTGGAAGTGGGAGGAGACTAAACACACGCTGTGTCTCCCCATCCGGGAAGTGTGCAGTGTGGTCGGCAGGTGACAGGTTAGATGGCGTCTACTCTCGGTCTATGATTGAGCTTGATGGTGTATATTGTGTCATTCGGCCACACCCCCACTGTGCAGTAATGTGGATCATCAATCCCCCACTGAGTCATGTTACAGGGAATCGAAAAAGTACAATTCATGTTTAATGCAGCCTATCCCATCACTAGGAGCCAGTGATATCACTGAGAGTGCAGCCTATCTCATCACTAGGAGCCAGTGATATCACTGAGAGTGCAACCTATCCCATCACTAGGAGCCAGTGACATCACTGAGAGTGCAGCCTATCCCATCACTAGGAGCCAGTGATATCACTGAGAGTGCAGCCTATCCAGTCACTAGGAGCTAGTGACATCACTGAGACTGCAACCTATCCAGTCACTAAGAGCCAGTGACATCACTGATTGTGCAGCCTATCCCGTCACTAGGAGCTAGTGGCATCACTGAGAATCACTTCCACACAGACAGATTAATCCCAGCCCCTACCGTAAAATTTACATGGTCCCTGCTGCCCATCTTGCGGAGTGTAGACGTGATGGGGGATGGGCTGCCCTGTTGGACAGATCTACAGAAAATCACCTGACTTTTGCAAGCAGATTGCAGAAATCAGGTGACGTTTACAACTCTGAGTCCGGTCCATCATGTTTACAGTTTAATCCGGAATTATATCCATAATATTCTACCATATGAGTTGTTTTAATCCTTATAATACACATTTTTTTAAAATAAAATCTAAGCTATTGACATTTAATCTCACCCTTTTATTGTTATATACTATATATATATATATTCTGTTTTGTGTAATTGCATTGTCATTGGGTGCCCCTATGTCTTGCACTGCAGCAGGTTCCCTGTGACACATGCATTTTCAAAAGCAGCTTTTATGTGTCTCCATATAATCCTCTTCAAGGCCATACTTATAACCACATGATAAATGTGCATTCTTTGGCCACATGCCTCCCAGACTGAGAGCTTTGACTTACCCGGCGGGCACGGTAGACTTACCGCTGATGTTAATCAGCAATGATTGGTCTCTGATTAATCCTGAGGGCAGCAATCATGTTCACCTGCCTCTAGCGATGGAGCCAACACAATCCAGGCTTCCCGGGACCTTCCGTATCCCTGCGACAGCGTTGTTTCTGGCAAAAGGTTCTTGAGCATTGATCTGTAATAAATATATTAAGGCTGTGAAGACCTAATCACCACCATTCAGAACTGCTGGCAATGTACAGAAGATGACACTTCAATAGGAGGCTTGTGTCCACTCTATAGAGAAGCAAGAAGGATTCGCAGTCACATTCCTGACTCTATTGTGAACCAGGCACATTTCACAAAAGGACCAAACATCTTCCTCGGGTTCAGAGACAATGAAGCCTTCAGTGCAGGGAAATAATAGAAGAATGGCAAACATTCCATATCAGAAGGCAGAAAAATTGTCAAAAAGCCCTTAATTACAATGACCAATTCTACATCTCTATCCAGTGCACCGTTCATCATTGCACTTCCCTCTGGCATCATACTCTGCTTGGACTACTTGCATTTTGTACACAACCAACTCCATCGAGACACTTCATTTTGTTTTTCTAGAGTTGTTCTCAGTTAAAACAGGAAAAAGGCTGTCATACATGGTGGTTAATTACATGCATGGTGGGCCCACCTGCTGGGGAAAGTTGAATAGGGCTTCAGAAATCATTAAAACGTTGTTTACTTGCCAATTAGCAGCTACCGGCTTCCTGCACAGATCAGACAATCGAGCTGACGTCACCCATTCAGTGTCCTACAGAAAGAATGTATGACTCATCCTGTGAATTTAATGGATGATGACGATCACTGAGGCTTCATTGTCTCTGAACCCAAGGAAGGTCCTTTGTCTGATATCTGCAGGAAGCCAGCAGCTGCTATATGGTAAGTAAACCAAGTTTTAACGATTTGCTAATGGGCTGCAATCTAGCTTCCCCACCATGTCACAAAATCAGCATCATTGCAGAGAAAGCTTATATTAAACTGAGAGGTGGGATCCTAAATGGCCCTTATTTCAGTGGATGTTGTTTGCTGGTCCGATGTTCTGAATTTCAAGATCGAACAGGTCGGCATTGAAATGTCGTCACCGCAATGTAGCAATGCCGACATGTTCAGCATTACAATGACCCTAAGCCTAGAAAGGTCATTTCCATATTAAAGACTCTTGTATCTCTTGTTGGCCGGGTCTGACCCAGTCCACAGTCTTTTATCTCCTGCTTCCTCGTTTTTGAATTCCCCTTCTGACAATTCTGTTCTTTGCTTTGAAAGAATAGGAGGTTTAATACACTGGGAGGACTATTTAATACACCGCTGCACTTAAGCTGATTCCTTTACGAAAACTCAGACTCATTAAAAATAAAACACGATTAGATGTGAGGATCTCTTCAAACTCGTCTCGTGCTTTAATGCCTCAGGACGATGGGGTGCAAATCAAATTTCAAGGAGCCCGGATCCAGCGTTAAGGGTTAAATCCGCAATGGAGGTTAACGTTCAGCTTTTAGGGGTGTGGGTCCCCACTAAGAACGTCCCTATTTCGATAGGGCCGTTCTCTCCGAGCCAGTTTTGCACTAGCTGGGATATCGATTGCTTATATCTTGAGGCATAGCAATCGATCCCCGGAGCACCGAACACGGTGACCTGATAGGTAAGCCTAATAATAACCCCAACCCTTCCCCTAAATCTGACCCTAACCCTCCCTTCCCCACAGCCTGACCCTAACCCTCCCTTCCCCACAGCCTGACCCTAACCCTCCCTTCCCCACAGCCTGACCCTACCCCTCCTCTCCCCACAGCCTGACCCTAACCCTCCTCTCTCCACAGCCTGACCCTAACCAACCCTTTTCCACAGCATGACCCTAACCCTCCCTTCCCCACAGCCTGACCCTAACCAACCCTTTTCCACAGGCTGACCCTAACCCTCCCTTCCCCAGAGCCTGACCCTAACCCTCCATCTCCCTAGCCTAACCCCAATACTCCCTTCTCTATAGCCTAACCCCAATACTCCCTTCTCTATAGCCTAACCATAAGCCCCCCCCCACTTACAGCAGCCTGACCCTAACCCTCCCCTTCTATGGCCCTAACCCTCCCCTTCTATGGCCCTAACCCTCCCTTCCTAATAGCCTAACCCCCAACACTAAAAGTCCCTGGAGAGGTTACTCACCTCTCCATAGCTATGCAGCGAAAATGAATGGGTGAGCATTGCCGATTGGCGAAAATGAATGGGTGAGCATGCCGATCGGCCCACTCACCCATTCATTAAAAAAATCTAAAATGGCTGCCTATTCGAAATAGAGACAGCCAAAAAGAAGCTTTAGTCTGTCTCTATTTCTAAAGGCAGCCCATCGGAGCGGGGACTGTAACCGGGATTTTAGTACCCATCATCCTGTACGCAGGAGACCATGGTGCTTCCCCTCCTCTCCTTTGTGTCCAGGACCCTGCCTTTAGTAAATTGTACGTATTTCATTTACATGCCGATGCCCATTCGCCATTCGTAACTCGTACGCAGGATGAGTGAGCCCGCCTCCTACGCGGAGAAGGAACTCCATATGGAACGCTGCATCCGTACGGAGTGTCTCTTCCCGCTGCACATCCGCAGTATATCATTTCAGACTATTTCCATACATGACGTCTGAATACGGCCCCAGGTTCCTACCTGACCAGTCTCTCAGCTCTCCCCCGACACCTCACCCCCTCGCTGGAGATCAAGGCGAGCGAAACCCTTTAATACAGACTCAGTGCAACATCTCACAACTTCATTTAGCGCCTTGCCTTGTAATGATATCTGAATGTTCCCATTAGATGCTTAGCATGTGTCTGTTTCCCTTGAAATATACACCCTGTGACTCCAGTTACAGCTCCTGGAACATGATTATGTAAATAGCTGATTAACGACATAATTGTATTAAGAAACCTGACAAAACTGATAGCTACAGCCTGAAACAACGTCACGTCTCCTCCCGGAGTCCATAACTTGCGGCACACAGGTCGTTCCTTTGTTAACGGGCCGCGTCACTAATTCCTCAGAGATGGAATTAGGTTTTAATGGCTCTCATCTGAATAAGAAATGGAAGGATGGGTTCTCTGGAGAGTGTCTGGAGATGGAAGGATTCTGATGGCTGCTCTCTGTACTGTAACTAATATCAGTTCTCCTGTCCTGAGCAATGGAGGAAGGGGACATAAAAATATCCCCAATATCAAGATGGCCAAAGACTTACTGCGTTGTTACGTGGCGCACACATATTGTGGGTATAGTCCCTTATGATAGGAGGAATGATCTGCAGTGCAGTGAGTGAGGTGTCTGTGTATAGGGGTGATAATCTGCAAGGGGTATGGTAGCTATGTATTGAAATGATTATCTGCAGAAGGTGAGTTACCTGTGTATATAAGTGATAATGTGCAGTGCAGTGTGTAGGTACCTGGGTATAGGGGTGAGTGATGATCTGCAGGGTATTGGGTAGAGTACTTGATGATAGGAGTGATGATCTGCAGGGTATTGGGTAGAGTACTTGATGATTGGAGTGATGATCTGCAGGGTATTGAGTAGAGTTCTTGATGATTGGAGTGATGATCTGCAGGATATTAGGTATTGGGTCCAGCATCATTGTGAATGATACGATTATCGTGTGAAAGGGTTTTTGGGCCACTTTCTCTGCATTTCAACAAATCGCTCCATGCCGCACACTGCGCTGTAATCCGTCCGATCATCTGTATATTGCGCAGCCAGACTGATATCTTGGAGCTAAGCCCATGTTTCAGTGGTACGTCCATCGCGGAAAAGCACATTAGTCCATTTCGGGTCTGGTTGGCTATGACCTGTTTTGTGTTATACTTTATTGTTTTTACCAGGTGTTTATACAGCGCTACCAGATTACATAGCACTTTACAGAGAACATTTCACTTTCACCTTCATCAGTCCCTGTCCCATTCAAGCTAGACACTAAGGTCTCTAATACATATATACATACTCACAAACACATTAGAGTGTGAGAGGAACTGGAGCACCTGGAGGAAACCCACGCAGACACGGGGAGAACATACAAACTCCAAACAGATAAGGCCTAGTCCAGGAAAGTTCTACTCACTGAGCCACCGGGCTGCCCATTTACCCCCATACAGTTATCGCAGACTTATATATATGTATTTGTCTTTATTATGTACAGGAGGAATCCTCTGCACTTCCATCTCATCGCAGATTCAATCGCTAAGCAGATCCTGGCGACGCTCTTCCAGACATGGATGGTGCCCGCCGTTCGCGTGGACTTCTATGATGCTGATGAATTGAAGGTACGGAATAGCGCTCGGGTTACTGATGTCATAAGGCTGGCATTGGGAAGTAATAATGACCTTTAAGCAGATGACAGTAAAATAGAATGTAGGGCAGGCCCCGCCAACCTGTGACTCCCTAGATGTAAAACTACAAGTCCCAGCATGCTCTAACAGCACATGTATAGCTGAACACTGCCAAGGCATGATAGGATTCGTAGTTCCACATTAACCAGAGAGCCTTGGATTGACCAGGTCTGTTGTATGGTTTTGAATCATGAGCCTTGAAATTGATAAGTCCACTCTACGGTCCCCTTATACCTCCAAAATACCTTCTGTAGACCAGAAGCTCCATAAGTGCCATACATCTGTAGATGAATTCATTTAAACAGCCATTGGCTTGGGTTTTATAGAGACTATACATATTTATATTGAAGCACAAGGAGATCAGGATTGCATGAGGAGATGTGTAGTAATGGTGTTTCCATTCTGCGGTGAAGATGACCTGAATTATTATGTTGTGAATGCCAGGTAACAGGTCTGCTCTAGCTGCTGCTTCTCTCTGTTTCTATGGGAGTTCTGACCTCTCGTCAGGGGTGGATTGGGAACTTAAAGTGACCTTGGAAAAAAATTCTGAGAACATCCTAGAGACCACGGGCCTGATCCAGAGCTACGCTCAGGTGCGTTTTTACGATGGTCGTAAGCGTAAAAACGGCCATTTGTACTTACTGCGCATGTGCGGCGCAGATTTTATGCTCAGAAATACTGAGCGTATGGGAATTGAGCGTAACAACCTCGTAACAACATTCGAGGGGACGTGACTGCCATACGAAACCCATAAATACGCACCGAGGGCGGGGTGATGCATTTAAATCGCACAGTACGGACGTACTAAGCGTCGTGACTACGCAATGAGCTTACGGACGTCCGCGGTTACGATCAGAAAAGTTGGGTTAGGATTTGCTGGGCGTATGAGGGCTAAACTAAGTACGACCAAGGGGAGTGCATTGTAGATACGCTGGCGTCAATACGCTACGCACGTGAGCGTTTCATGAGCGTAGGTCTGGATCAAGCCCCACCGTCCAATACAGGAAGCATCCTAGTTACCCCACTCGTTACATACAGCGTCCTAATGAACACCACTCAATACAGACAGTGGGGTAGATCCAGAACTACGTTTGCCGTACGTTTATTCGCGTAGTGTATTCTCGTGCGTACCTTCTATACACTCCCCTTGTCACACCCCTTGAATGTACGTATTTTGTCAAGATACGCTTTCCAAACCCTACCTTAACTTTTGCCAACGTAACCGCAGTGATCCGCACACGTACATATGGGCAACACGTATTTACGCAGCTAAGCACGCCCATACTGTACACTTTAAATACAAACCCCCGCCTACTTAACGTAATTCAGACGTATTTTGGACTCGCGTAAAATTGGCACGCCCACACGTAAGTATTTACGTGACACATACGTGAATGGCCCATACGTTCACAATTACGCTACGATACTGTGCGTATTTTCTATGGTGCACATGCGCAGAACTTACCAAAAGGCGATTTTACGTCTCCGTCACGCGTAAATTCGCTCACAAGCGTTGTTCTGGATCTGGGCCAGTATCCTAATGACCACCACCCAATACAAAGAGTATCCCAGTGACCACCACCTAATACAGAAAGCATCCTAGTGACCACCACTTAATACAAAGAGATTCCCAGTGACCACCACCCAAAACAGAGAGCATCCTAGAAACCACCATCCACTACAGACAGCGGGCCGTATTCAGAGATCCTTTTAAAAATGGGCAGGGGGGAGGCATTTAAATGAAGGAAAGTGGGCGCGATTATCAAGATACGCACGGACGGAGGACGTATACGCGCGGTACTCTACACGGAAAGTTACAGCTGGTCTTTGGAGGCGTAAGTCTCCGAGAGCACGGATTAGCAAGGGGAGTGACTGGGGTTTTGGTGGGTGTTCCTTGCTCCGTCCGTGCGGACCGATCGGGACACGGATCTCTGAAGACAACTCAGCATCCTAGTGACCACCACCCAATACAAAGAGTATCCCATTGACCACCACCCAATACAGACAGCATCCTATTAACCCCCACTCCTTACATACAGCATCCTAATGACCACCACCCAATAAAGAAAGCATATTAGTGACCACCACCCAATACAAACTGCATCCTAGTGACCACCAAACCAATGCAAAGAGTATCCCAGTGACCACCACTTAACACAGACAGCATCCTAGGGAACACCACCCCATACAGAGAGTATCCTAGTGACCACCACCCAATATAGACAGCATCCTAGTGAACACCACCCCATACAGACAGCATTCTAGTGACCACCACTCCATACAAATAGCATCCTAGTGACCACCAATCCATAAAGAGAGCATTCTAGTGACCACCACCCGATACAGAGAGCATCCAAGTGACTACAATCCAATACCGTGAGCATTCTCGTAACCACCACCCATTACTGTTACCATCCTAGTCTGCTTCGAACTAAAGAGGGGCTTCTAGGTGACTTACTGGTACAATTTCCTGTAAGCCACCCCACCTCCAATGATGAACAGCCATCTCCTGTGTGTTGCTATGAATTCCATTATTATAATTCATAATGCTGAGGTCTGTACAGAGAACGTTTTGCTGACGGCATCAGATGCAGTCTATAAGGGAGGTCAGCATGCAGGATGTTTCCATTAGGTATGAATAAAGTCTTTTCAATTGCCCTGAATTCACAGCTTGGACAGATGGGAAGGTTTATGCCTGAAGGTCAGGTTAATCTTGCCTGGATGCGGGGAGCTGTGTTTCTCTGGATTATGTAGGTTACAGAGCTGAGAGATGCACATAGCCTGCAGTGAGACTCTCTATGGTATATCATACACCCAACATTTATATTCATGACACCTCAGATTGTCCAGTCAGTAGGAGCATGTGACATCACTGCAGCATTAAGGGGACATAGGTGAGTCTGTGCCACACAACAACTTTTATGTACGCAGACTGTGTTATATTACACAATTTGCGGCGGCAATTTGACACAGACGTGTTGTTAACGCAAGGGCCCCAGCTGGACTCGTAATGGGGGTTAGGACCTTCCCCCCCTAATCCAAGGGACAATCTGCGTAGATGATTAAGTAGCACAGAGTAGCCGCACAGAAACTGATCCAGACACGAACGCATCCTGCGATCCGTAAACCCCTCCTGCAACTCAGCGAAGGCTTTAAAGCTATCCAGATGGAAACACAACTTGAGCTCTGGATCCCGGGGCTAGTATGGCAATGGACTCATTACAGTCAATCACAATGCAGCTACATTCCCTGATACATTCCCTTTCCACGGCGATATAGGCACAAGTGCGGGTACATCACTGTAATGTATAGTGGAAATGGCGGTTACGCTTTGTGTGCGCACGTCAGTGACAATGCGAATGTAGTAAATGTAGAGTCATGAATTAAATAAGCTTCCAAATGAAATGAAAATAAGAAGCATCCTATATCTGTAGCGCTGTTTAGGCAACTGCTCGTGCAATAAGCTATGAAGTGCCAGCCTCACTATCACAGCCAACCTCCACCTCTCTATCACAGCCAGCTACCACCTCTCTATCACAGACAACCACCACCTCTCTATCACAGCCAACCACCACCTCTCTATCACAGCCAACCACCACCTCTCTATCACAGCCAACCACCACCTCTCTATCACAGCCAACCTGCACCTCTCTATCACAGTCATCCTCCTCCTCTCTATCACAGCAAACCTCCACCTCTCTATCACAGCCAACCACCACCTCTCTATCACAGCCAACCACCACCTCTCTATCACAGCCATCCTCCACCTCTCTATCACAGCCATCCTCCACCTCTCTATCACAGCCAACCACCACCTCTCTATCACAGCCAACCACCACCTCTCTATCACAGCCAACCACCACCTCTCTATCACAGCCAACCACCACCTCTCTATCACAGCCAACCACCACCTCTCTATCACAGCCAACCACCACCTCTCTATCACAGCCAACCACCACCTCTCTATCACAGCCAACCACCACCTCTCTATCACAGCCAACCACCACCTCTCTATCACAGCCAACCACCACCTCTCTATCACAGCCAACCACCACCTCTCTATCACAGCCAACCACCACCTCTCTATCACAGCCAACCACCACCTCTCTATCACAGCCAACCACCACCTCTCTATCACAGCCAACCACCACCTCTCTATCACAGCCAACCACCACCTCTCTATCACAGCCAACCACCACCTCTCTATCACAGCCAACCACCACCTCTCTATCACAGCCAACCACCACCTCTCTATCACAGCCAACCACCACCTCTCTATCACAGCCAACCACCACCTCTCTATCACAGCCAACCACCACCTCTCTATCACAGCCAACCACCACCTCTCTATCACAGCCAACCACCACCTCTCTATCACAGCCAACCACCACCTCTCTATCACAGCCAACCACCACCTCTCTATCACAGCCAACCACCACCTCTCTATCACAGCCAACCACCACCTCTCTATCACAGCCAACCACCACCTCTCTATCACAGCCAACCACCACCTCTCTATCACAGCCAACCACCACCTCTCTATCACAGCCAACCACCACCTCTCTATCACAGCCAACCACCACCTCTCTATCACAGCCAACCACCACCTCTCTATCACAGCCAACCACCACCTCTCTATCACAGCCAACCACCACCTCTCTATCACAGCCAACCACCACCTCTCTATCACAGCCAACCACCACCTCTCTATCACAGCCAACCACCACCTCTCTATCACAGCCAACCACCACCTCTCTATCACAGCCAACCACCACCTCTCTATCACAGCCAACCACCACCTCTCTATCACAGCCAACCACCACCTCTCTATCACAGCCAACCACCACCTCTCTATCACAGCCAACCACCACCTCTCTATCACAGCCAACCACCACCTCTCTATCACAGCCAACCACCACCTCTCTATCACAGCCAACCACCACCTCTCTATCACAGCCAACCACCACCTCTCTATCACAGCCAACCACCACCTCTCTATCACAGCCAACCACCACCTCTCTATCACAGCCAACCACCACCTCTCTATCACAGCCAACCACCACCTCTCTATCACAGCCAACCACCACCTCTCTATCACAGCCAACCACCACCTCTCTATCACAGCCAACCACCACCTCTCTATCACAGCCAACCACCACCTCTCTATCACAGCCAACCACCACCTCTCTATCACAGCCAACCACCACCTCTCTATCACAGCCAACCACCACCTCTCTATCACAGCCAACCACCACCTCTCTATCACAGCCAACCACCACCTCTCTATCACAGCCAACCACCACCTCTCTATCACAGCCAACCACCACCTCTCTATCACAGCCAACCACCACCTCTCTATCACAGCCAACCACCACCTCTCTATCACAGCCAACCACCACCTCTCTATCACAGCCAACCACCACCTCTCTATCACAGCCAACCACCACCTCTCTATCACAGCCAACCACCACCTCTCTATCACAGCCAACCACCACCTCTCTATCACAGCCAACCACCACCTCTCTATCACAGCCAACCACCACCTCTCTATCACAGCCAACCACCACCTCTCTATCACAGCCAACCACCACCTCTCTATCACAGCCAACCACCACCTCTCTATCACAGCCAACCACCACCTCTCTATCACAGCCAACCACCACCTCTCTATCACAGCCAACCACCACCTCTCTATCACAGCCAACCACCACCTCTCTATCACAGCCAACCACCACCTCTCTATCACAGCCAACCACCACCTCTCTATCACAGCCAACCACCACCTCTCTATCACAGCCAACCACCACCTCTCTATCACAGCCAACCACCACCTCTCTATCACAGCCAACCACCACCTCTCTATCACAGCCAACCACCACCTCTCTATCACAGCCAACCACCACCTCTCTATCACAGCCAACCACCACCTCTCTATCACAGCCAACCACCACCTCTCTATCACAGCCAACCACCACCTCTCTATCACAGCCAACCACCACCTCTCTATCACAGCCAACCACCACCTCTCTATCACAGCCAACCACCACCTCTCTATCACAGCCAACCACCACCTCTCTATCACAGCCAACCACCACCTCTCTATCACAGCCAACCACCACCTCTCTATCACAGCCAACCACCACCTCTCTATCACAGCCAACCACCACCTCTCTATCACAGCCAACCACCACCTCTCTATCACAGCCAACCACCACCTCTCTATCACAGCCAACCACCACCTCTCTATCACAGCCAACCACCACCTCTCTATCACAGCCAACCACCACCTCTCTATCACAGCCAACCACCACCTCTCTATCACAGCCAACCACCACCTCTCTATCACAGCCAACCACCACCTCTCTATCACAGCCAACCACCACCTCTCTATCACAGCCAACCACCACCTCTCTATCACAGCCAACCACCACCTCTCTATCACAGCCAACCACCACCTCTCTATCACAGCCAACCACCACCTCTCTATCACAGCCAACCACCACCTCTCTATCACAGCCAACCACCACCTCTCTATCACAGCCAACCACCACCTCTCTATCACAGCCAACCACCACCTCTCTATCACAGCCAACCACCACCTCTCTATCACAGCCAACCACCACCTCTCTATCACAGCCAACCACCACCTCTCTATCACAGCCAACCACCACCTCTCTATCACAGCCAACCACCACCTCTCTATCACAGCCAACCACCACCTCTCTATCACAGCCAACCACCACCTCTCTATCACAGCCAACCACCACCTCTCTATCACAGCCAACCACCACCTCTCTATCACAGCCAACCACCACCTCTCTATCACAGCCAACCACCACCTCTCTATCACAGCCAACCACCACCTCTCTATCACAGCCAACCACCACCTCTCTATCACAGCCAACCACCACCTCTCTATCACAGCCAACCACCACCTCTCTATCACAGCCAACCACCACCTCTCTATCACAGCCAACCACCACCTCTCTATCACAGCCAACCACCACCTCTCTATCACAGCCAACCACCACCTCTCTATCACAGCCAACCACCACCTCTCTATCACAGCCAACCACCACCTCTCTATCACAGCCAACCACCACCTCTCTATCACAGCCAACCACCACCTCTCTATCACAGCCAACCACCACCTCTCTATCACAGCCAACCACCACCTCTCTATCACAGCCAACCACCACCTCTCTATCACAGCCAACCACCACCTCTCTATCACAGCCAACCACCACCTCTCTATCACAGCCAACCACCACCTCTCTATCACAGCCAACCACCACCTCTCTATCACAGCCAACCACCACCTCTCTATCACAGCCAACCACCACCTCTCTATCACAGCCAACCACCACCTCTCTATCACAGCCAACCACCACCTCTCTATCACAGCCAACCACCACCTCTCTATCACAGCCAACCACCACCTCTCTATCACAGCCAACCACCACCTCTCTATCACAGCCAACCACCACCTCTCTATCACAGCCAACCACCACCTCTCTATCACAGCCAACCACCACCTCTCTATCACAGCCAACCACCACCTCTCTATCACAGCCAACCACCACCTCTCTATCACAGCCAACCACCACCTCTCTATCACAGCCAACCACCACCTCTCTATCACAGCCAACCACCACCTCTCTATCACAGCCAACCACCACCTCTCTATCACAGCCAACCACCACCTCTCTATCACAGCCAACCACCACCTCTCTATCACAGCCAACCACCACCTCTCTATCACAGCCAACCACCACCTCTCTATCACAGCCAACCACCACCTCTCTATCACAGCCAACCACCACCTCTCTATCACAGCCAACCACCACCTCTCTATCACAGCCAACCACCACCTCTCTATCACAGCCAACCACCACCTCTCTATCACAGCCAACCACCACCTCTCTATCACAGCCAACCACCACCTCTCTATCACAGCCAACCACCACCTCTCTATCACAGCCAACCACCACCTCTCTATCACAGCCAACCACCACCTCTCTATCACAGCCAACCACCACCTCTCTATCACAGCCAACCACCACCTCTCTATCACAGCCAACCACCACCTCTCTATCACAGCCAACCACCACCTCTCTATCACAGCCAACCACCACCTCTCTATCACAGCCAACCACCACCTCTCTATCACAGCCAACCACCACCTCTCTATCACAGCCAACCACCACCTCTCTATCACAGCCAACCACCACCTCTCTATCACAGCCAACCACCACCTCTCTATCACAGCCAACCACCACCTCTCTATCACAGCCAACCACCACCTCTCTATCACAGCCAACCACCACCTCTCTATCACAGCCAACCACCACCTCTCTATCACAGCCAACCACCACCTCTCTATCACAGCCAACCACCACCTCTCTATCACAGCCAACCACCACCTCTCTATCACAGCCAACCACCACCTCTCTATCACAGCCAACCACCACCTCTCTATCACAGCCAACCACCACCTCTCTATCACAGCCAACCACCACCTCTCTATCACAGCCAACCACCACCTCTCTATCACAGCCAACCACCACCTCTCTATCACAGCCAACCACCACCTCTCTATCACAGCCAACCACCACCTCTCTATCACAGCCAACCACCACCTCTCTATCACAGCCAACCACCACCTCTCTATCACAGCCAACCACCACCTCTCTATCACAGCCAACCACCACCTCTCTATCACAGCCAACCACCACCTCTCTATCACAGCCAACCACCACCTCTCTATCACAGCCAACCACCACCTCTCTATCACAGCCAACCACCACCTCTCTATCACAGCCAACCACCACCTCTCTATCACAGCCAACCACCACCTCTCTATCACAGCCAACCACCACCTCTCTATCACAGCCAACCACCACCTCTCTATCACAGCCAACCACCACCTCTCTATCACAGCCAACCACCACCTCTCTATCACAGCCAACCACCACCTCTCTATCACAGCCAACCACCACCTCTCTATCACAGCCAACCACCACCTCTCTATCACAGCCAACCACCACCTCTCTATCACAGCCAACCACCACCTCTCTATCACAGCCAACCACCACCTCTCTATCACAGCCAACCACCACCTCTCTATCACAGCCAACCACCACCTCTCTATCACAGCCAACCACCACCTCTCTATCACAGCCAACCACCACCTCTCTATCACAGCCAACCACCACCTCTCTATCACAGCCAACCACCACCTCTCTATCACAGCCAACCACCACCTCTCTATCACAGCCAACCACCACCTCTCTATACGCACTGCGCATGCGCACCATAGAAAATACGCACATTAACGTAGCGTAATTGTGAACGTATGGGCCATTCACGTATGTGTCACGTAAATACTTACGTGTGGGCGTGCCGATTTTCATTAGTCCAAATTACGTGTGAAATACGTTAAGTAGGCGGGGGTTTGTATTTAAAGTGTACAGTATGGGCGTGCTTAGCTGCGTAAATTCGTTCAGCCCATACGTACGTGTGCATATGACTGCGGTTACGTTTCAAAAAGTTAAGGTACGGTTTGGAAAGCGTATCTTGCCAAAATACGTCCGTGCAAGGGGTGTGCCGAGGTAAGTGTAGCGAATTTACGCGCACGAAAATACGCTACGCGAATACACGTACGGCAAACGTAGTTCTGGATCTACCCCTTTGTATGCGAAGATGAGTAATACTAAAATTGTAGTACAAGCCACCCAACCCCTGTAACGTGCAGGCACCTAATGGGACCAGGGTTGGACAGGAGCCGGTTAATGTGCGCAAAACTGTCGTCATTTAAATTGCTGGTAATTTGCGTAAGCAAACAAAGAACTAGCCGCTCCGAAGGCGTCACAAGCCCAGACTGTGTGTAATTAATCGTCACGCACATTTGCTTGCGCCTGTATTCTGAGGGAGGGGGTTTTGCCAGTTCGATGATCTGAATTTCGACAGTTAACATGGCGCTGAAATGCCGGCAGCGTGACACCTGTCCAATAGAATAGTGTAATACTGAGCTGTCTGACATTACAATAATCTTGACCCTAACATCACATGGCGCTGGGACAGCCCGTCCCCTCTACCCACCTAAACTGTGCAAGGCGGGCCAGGGAGGGGGACATTTAAATGATACAGTAACGGCTGGATTAAAAAACCTCCATGCGGATCAGTGGTCGTAGCGAGGAATGAGCCGCACGGGAGACTTATGGGAGGGGCCTTATGGCAGCGTAACTGAGCTAAAGTCCACATGAGAGAGGGGAGTCCATTTTGCTCTTCCATTCGGACAGACAGATCTCATCGCGTGCGGAACATGTCCAGAGGATTGCATCAGGACCAATGAAACGCTCATGTGTATTTACCTCCGATGCACTCCCATAGGGACCCCCCCCGTGGTCGTACTTAGTTTAGCCTTCTAGCGCCCAGCAAATCCTACCCTAACTTTTCTGCTCGTAACCGAGGCCTCCGTAAGCGCAATGCGCAGTTACGACGCTTAGCACGCCCATACTGTACGATTTAAATGCCTCATCCCGCCCCCGGTGCGTATTTATGGGTTTCGTATGGCAGGCACGCCCCCTCGAGCGTTGATATGAAGCTGGTACGCTGAAGGTCCGTACGCTCAGAATTTCTGAATGCAACATCTGTCCTGCGCACGTGCAGTAAGTACAAATAGACGATTTTACACTTACGACCGCCGTAAAAACGCACACGAGCGTAGATCTGGATCAGGCCCAATGTCTCTTTCACCGCTAGAATGTTGGGACGTTGGCTCCTCCCTCTCATTTGCATACTGCAGTTGCTGCCATCATGCACTGAGCACCACTGGGCAAGGAAAGTGATGTACGGATAGAGAACTAGCTGAAGCAATAAGGATTCCTGGGGATAATGCCCAATATTGCACAGTAATAGCTGTGAGTCTTCCTCTCACATGTGCAGCTGATACACCGGTCTGAAGCCCTTGCTGGGGTTAAGCCAGTTTAGTCGGAACACTCCAGGGTCATCCGACACAACACCAGAACATGTCTCTCACAGCGATTATCAGGTTTGTAACCAGGGATTATCTCCATGGCTGGTGTTTAAAGACCAGGGATTACTGCATGTGAATCCCGTGTTAATAACACGGAAACACGATGATACCTGTGCGTGAAGGGAGACTCTCCTGCAATAGATCTCCCATGAACCTGTTCTGCTATCGTCTCCTCTCTCCACCAGTCCTGTTCTGCAAACCCCCCTCTTCCCTGAGCACTGCTTACCTGGATGCTCTAAGCCCCGAAGCTTATTAGTCTCATTTGCATAAGCAAATTAGGCTGCATTGTTCTCGTGCAACATTGAATTTATCCTAATTAGATGAGGGACATGTGGTGTCCCAAATTATTAGCAGTGGGCTGGACGCTCACATGGTCGTGTAATCAGGACAATTATTTTTTTTTAAATCCCAATATATCAACTCATTGTTGTACTCATAATGGCATGAAATAAGCAGGATTGGCTAGTTTAAACCAAATGCCTATAATAAAGGGAATCCCCCTGGTATAAGTCCACATTCTTGTTGCTTGTGGTCTTCATTTGAGAGAGCTGAACCAATGTAGTAAATACTAACACACAACAGAGGAATAGGGAGGGTGAATCAGATCAGAGAGGTACTAAATCCACCTAGCATCAGCCAAGACGCCACAAACTCCTCACCTAACCATTTATATCATTATAAGTAATAAGTAGGATTAATGCTTAACGTTTACTTATTCTTATTTTCAATTTCATCTGTCTCTGCATTTACTTTGTATGTTTGAGTATGTTAAAAAGTGATTTTGCTGAAAGATGTAAAATAAATCATCTTAAAGCCTAATAACTTCAATTTGTCATTGCAAGAAAGCATTAAAACCTGGTTGATCAAGGTGCATGTTCTTCCTGTGTCTGCATGGGTTTCCTTCGGGTGCTCCCGTTAATTGGTTGCTAACAAAATGACCCGTAGTGTATGTGTGTAGTAGAGAGTCTGGGCGGGGGGAATGATGTGTTCTCTATAATATCTGTTGGGTGGTGGGTTCGGAGGAAATTTGAGGAAGGTTGCTTCACAGGAAGGGGGTTGGGTGTAAATGGGCAGACTGGATGGGCCAAGTGGTTCTTATCTGTCGTCAAATTCTATGATCTAAACAAAACAAAAAAAAAACTGTTTAAAAATACTATTTTTTTTTACTTTTGAAAATTTTTATAAAATACGGTAAAAAGAGACAAAGAGTAAATGATGGAAACTCCTAACAAGCCTGGTGCACAACATGCAGTGAATGCTGAAATGTACATTGTTCCTTTGGTTTGTTTTCAGCATTTTCCGCTGTACCCTCTTTGCCCCTGGTACTGGCTGATCCAGAAGGGCGACACCTATGTGACGGTGAGGCAGGCTGCGCACACAGCAGCGACTTTAGATGGATAACAATTATGGCACCTAGCGTGTTGGCGCACAGCAGCTAAGCGCAATGGAGGTTCTGAGTATTGTGAGCGCCTGTGTTGGAATATAAATGTCAGAATATAATAGCAATCAATATTTAAAATTTTTAATTAAGAAGATGAAAAAGTGTATTTTTCTTGTATGTAGAAAAGATGTAACACAGGCACAATAACAGCATGATAACATTCAATTTCCTTTGGATTGTGTATAAACATCCCAATACAAGGGTAAGAAACAGGTCACAGAAGGTCCCCCTCTGGACTTAGACATGACCTGGGGCTGGGACACGTGTTGATGTAAACAGTCCTTCGTTACGTCTGTGATCAGCTCTGGATCGGAGGCACTTTCCTGGCCACACCCCTTACTGTACATTGCCCACATCTCCCCCCCCCCTTTCCCTCCCTCAACACGCCCCTCAGAACACATACCCTTGGTGGTGGTGGGAGGTGGGGTGGGGGGGGGGGGTGGTTGATGTGTTCTCTATAATATCTGGAGGTTCGGAGGAAATTTGAGGAAGGTTGCTTCACAGGGAGGGGGTTGGGTGTAAATGGGCAGACTGGATGGGCCAAGTGGTTCTTATCTGCCGTCAAATTCTATGATCTAAACAAAACAAAAAAAAACTGTTTAAAAATACTATTTTTTTTAAAACTTTTTTTGAAAATTTTGGAAAAAGTCTAAAATACGGTAAAAAGAGACAAAGAGAAAATGATGGAAACTCCTGACACGCCTGGTGCACAACAAGCAGTGAATGCTGAAATGTACATCGTTCCTTTGGTTTGTTTTCAGCAGTTTCCGCTGTACCCTCTTTGCCCCTGGCACTGGCTGATCCAGAGGGGTGACACCTATGTGACGGTGAGGCGGGCTGCGCACACAGCAGCGACTTTAGATGGATAACAATTATGGCACCTAGCGTGCGGGCGCAATGGGGGTTCTGAGTATTGTGGGCGCCTGTGTTGGAATGTAAATGTCAGAACATAATAGCAATCAATATTTAACATTTTTAATTAAGAACATGAAAAAGTGTATTTTTCTTGTATGTAGAAATGATGTAACATAGGCACAATAACAGCGTGATAACATTCAATTTCCTTTGGATTGTGTATAAACATCCCAATACAAGGGTAAGAAACAGGTCACAGAAGGTCCCCCTCTGGACTTAGACATGACCTGGGGCAGGGACACGTGTTGCTGTAAACAGTCCTTTGTTACGTCTGTGATCAGCTCTGGATCGGAGGCATTTGCCTGGCCACACCCCTTACTGTACATTGCCCACATCTCCCCCCCCTTTCCCTCCCTCAACACGCCCCTCAGAACACATACCACAGCATACCTCCCAAAATTTTGGAGTGGAAAATTAGACAAATAAGCCCCGCCTCTGTACTGATTAAGCTCCACCTCCGTCTCAAACAAGCCCCGCCTCCAGACCACCTCGCCCCCATTGTCATGCCTCACGGGTAAAAAAAATCAAATAGTAATAAAAAAAACCTGCCTCCAGTGAAACGCAATTATCGGGACAAACTGGAAAGCGGGAGGGAGACTAGGTCGTTCACCAAAAATCAGGACTGTCGGGAGGTAATGCCGTAGCAGCTCAAGTTGCGTTCAGATCTGAATCGGCCGTGACTGCACAATCTTTAGTTGTGGGCACGTGCAGTAGAAAATCCGTCACGTCAGCTGCCGAGCGCGCACCTCTGGGTCAGGCCTAGTGTGCGCAAATTAGCGGCAAGCCTCACGTTTAACTTTATCCTGAAAGATTTAACAGATCGCGTAAAGCGTGCTGCATTGCTGGGGAGGAAAGGTAATGATGAAAAATTCTAAAGTTATCATATCCTCCAACATTTTTTTTAATGAAAAATAGGTACACATGGAGGGGCGTGTCTGTGAAGGGGCGTGACTTGCCCCATAAAGGGGCGTGGCTTTAGTCTGCTCTCATTTGCAAGTGTGATAAGGTGTCAAATCTAATTTTACACCTTCTCATATGGGCTAAGAACTCACAGGAGAGGGTCTTGTCACTTTAGCAGAGCTGTAGGAGTCTGTAAGTGAGTATAGGGTGGAGGGAACTGCTGGGCCAGAATCCGGTACAGGAGCCTTTTTAGTCGGTACAGAGCATTAAAAATCGGTACTGTGCCTGCTAAATAGGTACAGTTGGAGGGTGTGAGTTATATAAAAAACAAGAATAGTTTATAAATTCCCTAAATAGGAAAACAAGGTCCGAAATCACAGTTACGTAGTTATCGTCTTACGTACGTTGTTTTTAGAATTGAGTTACTACGCATATCTTTAGACCGCGCTTACGCACAAAGCCCAATCAGAATTTACCCAGCATACACCTCCAATAATCCACCATGCTTAGGGATACTCACTGAACGTGTTCTTTTTTTTCCATAAGTGCTGCCCCCTTGTGGACATTCGTGCATGCAGCACTTGTCAATTCAGTGCTCGTCTCGTGTTGGTTGCTGGGAGCATCATTCAACAGATTGCATATGTAAGACACAACGACAGCATAGTTAAATATACAATTAAACATAACAGTTGCAATTGAAGAACATCTTTATTGCTTTGTAACTACAGGTTATAAAATGAAAGCACCCTGCCGCAGACCCGGCTGTGACTGAAAGTTGCTCTTGCAGCGAAACGGTTTAGCGCTGCTGGCTGGTAGTCATGACAGAATGTAACAAGCGCTGCAGACACAGGCCCTCTTCTGGCTCAATGCTTCTCTGCTTCCTTCAGCTATTAGATCACTTGGAACACAAATTGTTATGTGTAGGGCTTCTCTATGTGATGTCTCCCAGCTGGAGCTGCGTTGCCCCGGAGTTTGAGACGCTAAATGCCGCTTAGTAGAATGCTGAGGATAACAAAGTTACCGGTCCACCACCCTGCCCCCCCCCCACAGACGACCGAAGCCTAGTTTCCAATCCTTTGCGAGTAACAGTTGTGCAGTGATCCGCAGTTTCAGGCCGCAATAGCCACTTAGTCATGCAAAGGCTCCGTAAACTCCTCCTCCCTTCACCAGAGTGGCCCTACCTATACCCTGCACTTGTCCATCTCTAACAAGGGTAAAATGCGTCGGGTCGGTAATCTGAATGGGTGCTCAGAGCGTTGGGGTGCCTGTACGGTATATTTTTATACCAAATCACGTTCAGTTGTGATCGTAACCAGACCCACCTGTGAGAAGTGTCGTTAGACCGAATCCAGACTCCCACAAAGTGGACTTTTTTTTCAGCCATGCACGCGTATTCATAACACCATCTGCATGGTGCATCGTGGATTAGACATGATCTGGGGCTGGTGCAAATGTTTTGCAGACAGCGCTTATTTCCGTCTGTGATTGGCTGTGGATTGGGGGCATTTGCTTGGGCTCCGCCCCTTACTGTACATTGAACACGTCCCCACATCCACCCCTTCTCTCCCGCGACACACCTTTCATAAAGTGGGCACAGTTCGCGTTGTTTTAGGGTCTGAAGCAGACGTAATTACGCGCGCAACGTGTCTGTGTATAATTACGCCGTCGGAAAGGTTTACAATGCGTAATCTGGATTCATTCATAGTGCAAAGGGCACGCATATCCACGCACACAGTACTTACGCATTCGGAATGCATACATCGACTGGCGTAATTCTACATTCCGTCCACTGCATGAGCTGATGTACGCGCATCAGGATCACCCAATCTCATAAATATCACCATCGCACGGGTGTGGGTCCTTGCTAAGAACGGCCCTATTCCGAACTGGCTGGGATATCGATTGCTTATG
>WWET01002748.1:181863-192078 GCA_011038615.1 Limnodynastes dumerilii | reverse complement strand
GGGGGGGGTGGGGGTTGCGGGTGAGAAGAGCATTTAAACTTATTTGAAGTAAACTAAATGGCTAGGTTGCCAGAGTTCTCTTGTTGATATTTGGACCTTGTTGGATTACTAAAGTTGGAAAGTTTTGAAAGGTGTGATCATATGTCTTGTACTTTGCAATGATCAGGCATGATATATATCTCCTGACTCCTAGGGCCAGATTCAATTAGCTTCGCAGCAGCGTATTTTGCAGTGCAAAGCTAATTCCGTGAAATTTTTTTGGGTGAAATTCACCTATTTTTCATACCGTATATGATGGGAAAAAGCATAGCGCGTACTTTTTCTCGTCATCACTGCTAATTGAATCTGGCCCCTAGATTTTAAACATACTACCATTTCTCCTATAAAAAAAACCTGGTAATTATTTAATTATCTTTTATACCCTGAGCTACTTAATGTACAATTTCCATACCCCCTTGTGTTTGTGACATAGGCATCTAGCCCTGCTGTCAGTAACTCATCAATTATAGAAGTCTGGATGTTGAGGATCCAGATTCCCAACAAAAGGGTGTTATATGCACATGTGTACTTGCAAAGTTTCAGGTAGGTCTGGATCCAGTCCAATTACAAATTATACAAAAAAAAAAAAAAGCAATCTCTTTCCATGCAGTAGTAAACCATTGTAAACATAAAATGTGACCTAAAAACAATGTACATTAATAGGTTTAGCCGTAATGTGTGCCATAGAAAACAGATCATTTTTTTTTTTTTACCTTGTCACTGTCCGAGTTCTCCTCTTCAGAAGAAGAAACACTGTCTGGCTCCAATTCAGTGGACGAGTGCTTAGGAGTAAATTTACATAAAAAGTTCATGAGTAATTAACATATTTGCATGTATTCTAAAATACCGCCTAATCTATGACAATTATTCAAAGTGAGTGAGTGCCGTCAAGTGTGACAGGGCTATAGCAGATGTTAATTTTAGTTGTAATGTGAAAGGGGTTAAAGGTAAAGGAATTTGAAAGAAGCATTATTATATTTTTTCCTCTTATGCAGAACGCTACCTATTAGTTTAAGTTGTATAGAATTGTTTCATATGGACAACAACTTCACATTTCATGTGAATCATCATCCATATGTATTAAACAGATGTTCAGATAAATTAGTGGAATTAGTATCAGATCACTGATATTGCATTGCATGTAAAGGTATGTCTCATGGCTACTAGAAATTTGGACCTGCTGCCCAGAATCACATGGAGAAGTTTCGTTTGGCAGGGGTAGGAGAAGGGGTCTAGGCAATATATCCACAGGGCCTCCTCTCCCCTGCTCCCACTACCTGATGAAACAGTGTCTCCTTTTCTCATACTGATGGCAAGTTCCAAACAGAAATGAAGATATAGGAAGTGTTGAATTCTGTGAAGAAACTAGGATGGAGAAGGTGAGATAGGTGAGGATGAAGGAGGTGTGGGGAAGACAAGAATGGAGGGCCATGCTTGTGAGAGCTTATCTGTATCACATTTTTTTACGATCTTTGTTCAGCAATTGTTTTTCAGTTTTAATTTACCCCAAAAGTAGTAAATGTTTGAGTCCAAAAACACAGGGATTATCAATACACCTGGACAAGGCTTCTTAAGAACTATTGTAAAATAGTGACTAGAGGAAAATATGCGCAACACCCCTGTGCTACTGAGAATCATCTCCAGGGGATGTCCCAATCCCCCAAAAAAGTGTACAATATAAAATGGGTGGTGAAAGATTTCCAAAGCGCTGGGCAATCACCAGTAGGAAGTGTCAGATTAATAATGAGGTTACCCCTCAAGGGTTCTCTACTAGAACAAGATTTGATTGAAAGTTACTCCTGCATTTGTTGTTATTAATCTGACACTTCCCACTGGTGATTCCCCAGCCCTTTGAAAATCATTCTCCACCCATTTTTTTTATTATCCTTAAGAACTTTATTGATGCCAAACAATCTTTAGCCTATTGCTTAGCGATAACCTTTCTGGTTACACACTTAAATGTGTTTCTACCATTAATCAGTATGTCAATGAGATCTTCTTTGTTCACCCTAAACGAGTAGAAATACATTTAAGTGTGTAACCAGAAAGATTATCACATAGCGTCATGGCATCAAAAGGCATCATTAAAAGACATAACATCAACTTGTTTGCTTAGAAGACCTCGATCACAGTGTCCAAAGAGTACATTTGGACACTACTAGTTTCCTATATTGGCCATTGCCTCACACCAGGCCATTATCATTTAACATAAAGGCTTATACAGGCAGAACTTAACTTGACATTGCCAGACAATAAAAACACAGGAGCTTACATTTCTAAAGCTGGCCATCAATTGATTATCAATCTCAGCAGGTGGTGGCCCGATATATGGGACGATTTCCAACAAGGAAAAGGTCCCGTTATCAGCACCAAACACCTCTCCAGAGCTGTCCTTAGCGCCAGGATGTCCTGCTTGCTGGGCATAAGTATGATAGCTCTTCAAGGGTTTTTTTTTTTTTTTTTGCAAAGACCCCACCCCCCCAGATTAAATGGTTAGAAGATTGTATCCCATATAAGTTGGTAAGTACTTAAAAAAAATGTTTTTTGTATATTCTTCTTGACAAATAATAAAATATTAATATGGAGGTAGCTGACTTGTAGATTAATTATACTTCCACACTGGTTAGCTTCACATAGTAAAATTTACACAAAGCATAAAAGTGGATTTCAAAAAAAGATATGTATGATGAAACGCTATATTATTACCTGTTAATATGGTTTCCTAGACTCCTCCACGGCAGCATACACAATGGGTTAACTCCCCCTTCTGAACCAGGGCAGGACCAAAAGAAGACACGGAGGTATATAATGTGTGCACTCCCTCCTTCCTGTGTCTTCCATTCTTGCTCAGCTCATGCAAAAAAATAAGCTCATAAATGCATTAATACAAACATAGGGCCGGGTATTCCCTGTATGCTGCCGTGGAGGAGTCTAGGAAACCATATTAACAGGTAATAATATAGCGTTTCCTCTTCCTCCCCCGGCAGCATACACAATGGGTCATACCTCAGCACTTTATCATTGGGAGGGTACAATAAAAAATAACATCAGTAACAATATATCTATTAATGCATAGACATAAGTACATATATATATATTTTTTCATTTTATAACACCACAGCACTCAATACTCTTCTACCGAATCTAGCATCGGCTGAAGCAAATACATTAATTCTGTAATGCTTTGTGAATGTATGCGGGGAGGACCAACCCGCCGCTTTGCACAGTTCCTCAATGGAGGCTGATTCTCTCTCAGCCCACGATGTTGCCACCGACCTTGTGGAATGAGCCTTCAAAGACACTGGTGGTTCTAAGCTTCTCTCCTTATAGGCTTGTGAGATACAAGTCCTTATCCACCTAGCAATGGATGCCTTGGACGCAGGACCTCCTTTGTTCTTTCCCTCTATTAGAACTAGCAGTTGCTTTGATGTCCTGAATGACTTCGTGCGTTGCAGGTAAATATGTAAAGTCCTTACCATGTCAAGCGTATTTAATCTTTTCTCTTTTTCATTCTTAGGATCAGGACATAAAGATGGTAATACGATTTCCTGATTAATGTGGAATTGTGACACGACCTTAGGAACAAACGCAGGATTCGTTCTCAGAACTACCTTACTTTGGAAGAAGTTTAAGAAAGGTTCTTCGCACCATAGAGCCTGTAATTCCGAAACTCTTCTAGCAGATGTTATTGCTATTAAGAATGCTGTCTTCCAAGTGACAAATTTGACATTCACTTCTTCCATTGGTTCAAAAGGTGCTCCTGTCAGAACATCCAGAACCAGATTGAGATCCCATGGTGCCAATGGGTTCTTAAAGACTGGCCTGATCTTAGATGCTGCCCTTATAAAGCGTGCTATAGATTTATCTTGTGCCAAGTCTCTGTCCATTACTGCACTGAGTGCTGATACCTGGACCTTTAAGGAGCTTGTAGCCAGACCTTTCTCTAGCCCTGTCTGGAGAAATTCTAATATATCTCCAATTGACGCTGTGTCTGGAAGGATCCCTTCCTTCCTACACCATAAGGTAAATGTCCTCCATATTCTATAGTAAGTATTGGATGTGGATCTTTTCCTGGCCTTGAGCAAAGTGTTGATGACCTTCATGGAGAAGCCCTTAGCTTTTAGTCTGCTGGTTTCAGCAGCCATGCCGCTAACTTCCAATGTTGCGGATTTGGATGTCTCACCTTGCCCTGCGTTAGCAGTGATGGTGAAACTGGCAGCTCCCAAGGCCTGTCGACTGCCAGTTGCAGTACCTTGGGGAACCAAGCTCTCCTCGGCCAATAGGGAAGTATCGCTATTACAGCTACTTTCTCCCTCTCTACCTTCTTCAGCAGTTGCGGAATCATTGGTAATGGTGGAAAAACATAAGCTAGGACAAAGTCCCATTGTGCCGTAATTGCATCCACTGCCAGAGCTAGTGGGTCTCTGTATCTTGAGATGAAGTTTTTTACCTTTCTGTTTCCCCTTGTGGCCATTAGATCCACTTGTGGGGTTCCCCATCTCTGGCAGATTTGCCTGAATACCAGCTTGTCTAGCTCCCATTCTCCTGGGTGGAGGACATGACGGCTTAAGAAATCCGCTGTGACATTCAGATGTCCCTCTATGTAAACTGCTGATAGGCTTGCAGTGTTTTCTTCTGCCCATTGTAATATTGGCACAACCTCCTTCATCAGGGTTTTGCTCCTTGTTCCCCCCTGACGATTCAGGTAAGAAACTACAGACTTGTTGTCTGACTGTATTACTACAGACTTCCCCTTGATGATCTGGGTGAAATGTAGACAAGCCTTCCTCACAGCTCTCATCTCCCGAATGTTCGAATGAACCAGGTTCCTTTCTATAGGCCACTGACCTTGAGCGACGTTTGTTCCACACTGAGCCCCCCATCCATCCTGGCTTGCGTCGGTTGTAATAACCACTTGCTGTGAGCCTTGGAAATATCTTCCCTGCTGTAATCTGTGCTCGTCGAGCCACCAATCCAGGCTTAATCTTACCTGATGGGAGAGACCTAGAAGTTGATCCATATGATCTGGATTTTTGTCCCACTGTTTTAACAATGTTTCCTGAAGTGGTCTCATGTGGAATCTTGCCCATTCCAATGTGTCTATAGCTGCCGCCATTAGTCCTAAAACTTGCATGCAGTCTCTTACTGTTATTACGGAAAAATACCTTATTCTTCTTACATGCTGCAGCAGTTTCAGTCTTCTTTTTGTAGTTAATGACACAGACATTCTCATAGTATCTATGGTTGTTCCTAGATAGTCCAATCTGTGTGTTGGAACTAGATGGCTCTTCTTTTCGTTTATTAACCATCCATGAACCTTTAAAACCTGCAATACCCTTAGGGTGTGCTGGTTTGCTTCTTCTACTGACTTTGCTGTGATTAGTATGTCGTCTAAATAAGGAAAGAGAGCAATTCCTTCTTGACGAAGCCTTGCAATCACCACTACCAAGACCTTTGTGAACGTCCTTGGTGACGTGGCCAGTCCGAATGGGAGAGCCACAAATTGATAGTGCTGGCCGCACACCATGAATCGCAGGTACTTGTGGTGTGGTTCGTAAATTGGGACATGTAAATACGCGTCCTTCAAATCTATTGACGTGAGGAACATAGCTTCTCTTAGATGGGGCAGGATAGATCTTATTGACTCCATCTTGAAAGGTCTCACCAATATGGATTCGTTCAATCTTCTGAGGTCCAGGATTGTCCGGAAACCTCCCGTCACCTTGCGCACAATAAAGAACCTGGAGTAGAAGCCTTGATACCTCTGACCCTTGGGGACCTTCGTTATAACCTTCTGAGAAAGAAGTTCTTCTAGGCTGCTCACCAAGGCTCTCCTTTTCTCTGGGTTGACTGGTAATGTTGAGGCTAGAAACTGATGTTTTGGTGCTCTCCTTATAAACTCTAGTTTGTAACCTCTCTGTACGACATCGTTCACCCATTTGTCTGAAGAGTTCTGAATCCATATCTCTGAGTACCTTAGTAGTCTGCGCCCTACTGTGCTGTTCCTCTCGTCCTGGTCGGCGTCATTGGGAGAATTGCTTAAAAGAAGTTCTCGTGTCTCTTCTGTAGCCTCTGCCAGGTCTATAACTTCTTGCTTCTTTGAAGTCAGTACCAGATTGTCTGTACCTTCTACTGTCAAATAATTTCCTGGCTGTTTTATCCTGCGGCAGCCATGATGATTTTCCACCAGATGACTTGGTGATAATTTCATCTAATCTGGCACCAAACAAATACTCACCCTGGAAAGGAAGTGATAGCAGTTTATTTTTGGACTGAATGTCCGCCTGCCATGGTCTGAGCCATAAGGCTCTCCTTGTTACTGCCGCTGTTGCTGCTGACCTGGCCGCAAACCTCACTGAGTCCAGTGAGGCTTCACACATGAACTCAATTGCCAGCTGCATTTCTTGAATATTCTTTAGAAGCTCTGATCTTTTGACTCCATCCAGGACGTTTGCTTCTAATCCATTGCACCATCCTCTGAGGATTCTGGCTGTAACTGCTGTTGCTGCGGCTGGCTTTAATGCAGCTCCTGCTATAGCGTGCTGCTTCTTTAAACCGACCTCCATTCTTTTATCCATGCTGTCTCTGAATGCCGCTGCATCCTCCAAAGGCAATGTTGTCTTCTTGGATATTCTTGCCACTGCAGCATCCACCTTAGGCGGTTCTTCCCAGAATTTAATGCGCTCCTGTTTCCATTCAGCAATAACCATATCCTTTAATACTCTTGACAGCGGAAATTCTCTTGCTCTTTTTGTTCCCTCTTCAAAAAGCAAATCTTGCATCTGCATCTCCTCCTTGGACTCTTCTATATTAAGAGACTTGTGAATCAATTTTAACAGGTTATTGACCAAATCCGGATTAAATGAAGCCTCCGCTTGGCCCATTTGCTGCTCATCCTCTGAGGCCTCAGCACCTGTTTCTGGAGCTAACTTCTGTTCTGTCTCAGACTCCTCTGAGTTGTCACTAATTACAGCCCTTGGCCTTTTAAAAGCCATTTTTTGTAAATCCTCCTTTGTGACAAATCTTTTCGCCAGAGATTCTTCCAGCATTTTAACCAACTTCGCCAGGTGAAGGCTAGGCTGTTGTCTTTCTGCTGATACACATTCTGTACATAAAGACTCCTTGCTCCCTTCACTTAGCAGTTTATCACATAAGGTGCACCGAGAAGACCTTGCTTTCTTGTGCTTGCTTCTCAATTCATGCCTTTCCTTACTTGTCTCAGACCTAAAAAATTGTTAAAAAAATACTGACTAACTAACTTTCTTCAACATATTGCAAACTAACATACTCATGGAGAATAATGATAGCGCTTACCCAGACTGTCTGGCTTGAGACCGTTTTTCCTTCTCTTCAGTGTTCATAGCTGCAGCTTGCTCCAACATGTAGCAGAGTACTGGCGCCAAATAATCCTTTTAAATCCTCCAGCTGATAACACACATGGCCAGTGACGTCAATCCGCCCGCTTTCAACACGGATAAACCCGGGCTTCACAAAAATGGCCGCCGAAGCACTTCCTCTAGTGCTGGCCATGGCAGCCTCAGGCCGCTGACGTCATTTCCGCCCGCCCTCCAGTGCGCTGACGTCATTTCCGCCCGCCCTCAGTGGAATCGGGCGCGGGCATAGCAGCAGTGCTCCACCAACACTGCAGGGCCGGTCTCCCCACCCTTCCTGATCCTGACTACCAGAGGCACGGACCAGGAACATGCCGCCGCGCGGTTCGCGGTAAGCGCTAGATTTAAAAATAAAAAACCTAGAGAAAACTCCCTGCCTAGCCACACTGACTCTACCCTGGCTCAGAGCAGGAAGAAAAAAAAGACACAGGAAGGAGGAAGTGCACACATTATATACCTCCGTGTCTTCTTTTGGTCCTGCCCTGGTTCAGAAGGGGGAGTTAACCCATTGTGTATGCTGCCGGGGGAGGAAGAGGAAATATACATAGTAAGATAACATAAAACTGAAAGGCAGAGAAAAGTAGAAAGTGGAGAAAAAGAGAGAAGAGGACAGGAAAGGGACAAGAGGGGAAGGGTATTCTTCGGTGAGTATACCCTGTATAACATATTTCGAACTGGACACATGAACGTAGGGATGATCCTGCGAGCTTGGTATCAGTTAAATATGAAATGTTAGATGTTGTTGATCAAATAAACGCACCAGAAATGCTCTGGTAAGATTATTTGGTCTTTTGACATGTTTGATATTTTAAGGAAGCCAATCAGCAAGTGAATGGCTCCCTATTCTTTAAAGCTGCTGCTGCATATCTATGTACTATACTGCTCTGACAGCTGTGAAGTTATACTTTAAAGATATCAGAACAGCATAGTACATAAATATACAGCAGCGGTTATTGCAAGGAGTAGTACAGACAGCCGAAGCTGGAGCTGTGTGTAGCGTGGCTTCGACTGATCCGTTTGTAGTACTCCCTGCAACAGATGATGCTGCATATCTATGTACTATGCTACTCTGAAAGGTATACTTCTAAGCTGTCAGAGCAGCTTTGTACATATATATGCAACAGCGTGGAGAGCCCTGCCCCCCCCCCCCCCCCCCCCTTTCTGCTAGGATTATTGGTCCCAGCAGAGGAGGTGTATGGTGCCGACAATGGGACACTATCCTAGCGGGAAATAGTCCCATTTATCGGGCCATCCCCTGCTGGGACCGATAATCGTCCTAGTGTATGGCCAGCTTTAGTGTAAATTCTCTAACACAGACAGACTAGGATTAATACTAATGCAAAAGGCCGTTGGTATTAAAGATGAAAATATATCCTCAACATTGATATAGATGAAATACTGAGATAAGGGGGATAGTGCAAGTAAAGGGTCCAAAGTGGTCTGAATATGGGTCGCAATGAGAAAGCAAGGTCACATAGTAAGAGAAATGAAATAATGCCACTTTATAGGTTATTGGTATGGTTTTCCTTGGAGTACTGTGTTCAGTTCAAGGAGGACATATCAGAAGGATAAAACTTCATTAAATATCGTGCATGCATTGCACACATCACAAAACATACAAAGAACGACTAATGGCCAGATTTACTAAGCTGGCGGTTTGGAAAAGTGGAGATGTTGCCCATAGCAACCAATTAGATTATAGCTAACATTCTCAAGTATGTATTATGAAAGCGACAGCTAGAATCTGATTTGTTGCTATGGGCAACATCTCCACTTTTCCAAACCCGCAGCTTAGTAAATCTGGCCCTAAAGGAGCAAAGAAAGGAGAGGGGATATGATAAATAAATCAATATATATCAAGGGGTATAAACTGTTATATAAGGGTGACATTCTTTAAAGTAAAAAGAGGTATTAAAACATGTGGGCATGGACTGAAATTACAGGGCAGTAGGTTTTGTTGATATATGAAGAAAAATATATATATTATTTGGTGTAAGGTAATTGATAAGTGGAACATCCAACTATCAGAAGATCAATTAACCAGAACCATGACAATGAAAAACTTGGATGGATGTCTACTTATCTAGGCACTACAGAAAAATACATTCAGAGATATACCTTTGTAGACTTAACTTGCTTTTCACTATCCTCATCTTCACTTGCACTTGATGATGTTTCAGCTGTAATTGGGACAAGCAGGATTTCTTCATCACCTTTTTCAGGCAGTACATCGCTATCTGAGGAGTTATTGGACTGAAGTAAAAAACATTAATGTAAAGTAACTAGAGATGAATGCTGCCAACTAAAAATGTAATCAATATATTATAAACTGAAAATTCAAAATTACTAACACTGAGCACTTACTGGAGGGGGAAATCTGTAGCTTTCATGAGGATTACTTTGAATTTCCCAAAGACCCTCATTGAAGCCTTTTCTTTTGTTTGGTTTCCCATATTTATCTTTGCACTTTTCATAAGGAAAAAGATCCTTTGCTCCAAGAAAAGCTCTGAAAGGGAAAACATAAGGACACGTCCTTTACACACAAACACAGAAAATAGAATATCATTCATCTAATAGCAGATTTGATAAATTCTCTCAACCCATGGTGCGAATACCTGTTAGGTGGTGACCCACGCACCAGTTTAAGCTTGAGGACTAGTTTTGCCTGCAGGTCCAGGCAGATGTATGTAAATATCAGTAGAACCATGGAGCTAAAAGTGAAGTGATAGCTGTGTAAAGCTGAAGCTGGAGGGTGATTGAGGTATGACTGGAAGGTTTAATGTAG
>WWET01002748.1:163429-176770 GCA_011038615.1 Limnodynastes dumerilii | reverse complement strand
TGCTATGGCAACACATACACAGTGCCCGGACCGCTGCGTCCAGGCACTGTGTTTGCCATGCCATAGCAACACATACAGTGTCCGGATGCAGCGGTCCGGGCACTATGTATGTGACAATACAGTGTCAGGGAATAATGCTATTCCCGGACATTGTATTGTCTCCGGGAGGGTCCTCTCCTTCCGGGAGAATGGTGTCCTCTCCGGGGAGTCCGGGAGATCTCCCTGGATTCCGGGAGTCTCCCGGACGTTCCGGGAGAGTCGGCAACTATGTTGTAACTGTCGAGGAGCACCAGATAGGTAGTTGACTCACAATTTTGCAAAGTGTCAAGGCCTATATGTAAATGAATTACTGGGACAAAGAGAGATTGTGCTGGATGCCTTGCTCCGGATGCACTTCATTTGCCATCACTGACCACGTTTGCCGATGGGGTTTACTTTAAACTGTGGTGTGTGCAGGTGTTTCTTTGTACTGTTCCCAGGCTGTAGGTTACAGGTTTTTACAGATGATTTTATGAACCTTTCCACTGTGTTTTTTGCGCGTTCAGACAGAGAACAAATGGTTCGTTTTAATCTATCCTGTGAACAATAAGAACTATTTCTAATCCTATAGCACAGGGGTGGGAGAACACTGGCCTCCGGGCCGGATCCAGCCCTCGACATCATATGGTCCGGCCCGCAGAAGCAATTGAATCATCCATGATTTAGTTGCTTCTGCTATCGGCAAACAATGGTGTTTATTACTGTGTGTGTGTGTGTGGTGTGTATTATTGTGTGTACATGGTGTGTGTGTGATGTGTATTACTGTGTGCCGGAGATCCCTCCGCCTCTGTCCCGCTCGGGTCCCTGATACTGCAAGTTTCCAGCACTTTGATTATAGACATTAACCAATTCACACTTGAAAAACATAGAAAACCACACACAGTGTGCAGAGCTATGCTTCAAAGGTTCCATCCCACATAGACGGAGCTGGACGTAGGCACAGGTAAATGCATAGGGTGGCTGTGTTATTTCTGGGGTGGATTCAGGGAGTTGGAGGTAAACAAGGTGGCTGCCAATTTAAGCAATTGTTCACCAACATCATGTCGGTGAATAGCAGCCTATGTCCTCAAGCACTCTAAGCTTCAGTGAGAAACTGCACTTCCATTGAACTAAACAATGGCTGCAAAGCATAGGCTAGCTTCACACACAGCCTAAAAGTAAACAACAGCTTCAGCTGGCAATAGTTGTTATCAGAATAAGGTTGATTATGAACTGATTGGCGCCCCACTTATAGAGGCAGCACTAAGGAAAGCGGGGAGTCCTATAATTCTCCCTAAACATCAAAAGGACAATCGAAATTGCCTTTGAACTATACAGAAAAAATATGTTTTGCAATCCTTATGTGCGCTGTCTACTCATTAAACAGAATGATCGATGCTTCTTTATTTCAAATAAAAGATGGTGAATAAGCGATGTTTCTCTCTTTATTTGAATAGAAGATGGTATTTTTCTTTAATCTCAATAGAGTTTTTGATGGTGGTATATGAAAAAAACGAGAAAAAGATCCTTGTGTGGAAACTTCCAGTATATAAACAAATTCCAAATAAAATGATGTTTTACTCACATTTAAGCCCCTTGGGCTTTATGCACATAGTTTGTGTCTCAGGGTCCACATCAAATATTCCTCTCAGGAATACACCTTGGGGGACGGTAATTCGCCAGGATGCCTCTGGGTTGTATTTTCCAGTTCGTCCGTGCGGCCGTGCAGATGTAAGGGGAAAAAGAAGAAGGATTTTGCATAGTATCTCACGAAATTATTGAGCTAAAAGAAAGAAAAATACCATCTTCTATTCAAATAAAGAGAGAAACATCGCTTATTCACCATCTTTTATTTGAAATAAAGAAAGAAGCATCGATCATTCTGTTTAATAAGTAGACAGCGCAGGATTGCAAAACATATTTTTTCAGCGATTGTTGTTCGTTTAATTGAGATGTCCTAAGTGCCGACAGCAGCTCTGAGGGCGGTCTTCCACTGAAGCTAACGGTGACTGAAGGCCTTCACTAACAGCCCAAGCTTTCACCTCCACTGGCTGGAGGCAAGTATCAACATGTTACCAATTCTTGGCTCCATAGGTCAGCATTGGGTTACTGAGGTATCTGTCCCTCCTCTCCATGTTGTTGTGCCGAACTGTGTTGCAAGATTCCTACCAAGCAACACAGTACTGATCATTGGGCAAACTTGCAGTATCGGGGACCCGTGCGGGACTGAGGCGGAGGGATCTCCGGCACACAGTAATACACACCACACACCATTATACACAGTAATTCACACCACACACACACACACCATGTACACACAATAATACACACCACACACACCATTATACACACACAGTAATACACACCATTGTTTGCCGATAGCAGAAGCAATTGAATCATGGATGATTCAATTGATTCTGCGGGCCAGACCATATGATGGCCCAGAGGCCGGAGGTTCCCCCACCCCTTTGCTATAGGATTAGAAATAGTTCTTAATGTTCACAGGATAGATTAACACAAACCATTTGTTCTCTAAATGCGCAAGACACACAGAGGAAAGGTGCAAAAAATCATCTGTAAAAACCTACAGCCTGGGAACAGTACAAAGAAACACCTGCACGCACCACAATTTAAAGTAAACCCCATCGGCAAACTTGGGCAGTGATGGCAAAAGAAGTGCACCCGGGCTGGAGATCCCTCCACCGTGCTTGGGTCCCCGATACTGCAAGTTTGCCCAAAGTGCTAAGAGAGTCATAATAGAAGGGACGGATGAGAAAACAGATATTTGCATGCATATAAATATCCCTCTTTTCAGATTGAATGCATTTACAGTGTAATTTTCAAATATCTTCAACTTTCTCCTAAACAAGGGTCGATTGCACAACATATAGTCTCAAACTGAGAAAAAATACTATTAGAGAAACAACAGTAATGAAAATATTATGCTCCTAATTAGACAAAGCACCACTTCCTATGACCTATCAATACACTAGAGCCACAAGATGGAAGCAAAGGATATAAGCAAAAAAACACAAATCAAGTATGCCATGAGAGAGACCGTAAGGTTGAAACGAGCCGTGAGACGTTTAAAAAAACTTTTATTCCATGCCAGCCTTATTTGCTTGTTTACCCCCTTCCTCCATAGCTGGAAATTAAACCGGGTATACTAATAGAGGAGTGAGTGGCCAGCATAACATCTAATGGTCCCACAACTAAGTTTTAAAAATTCTTTTTTTAATGTGAGTGTATTCACTTGTATTTTTTCTTAAATAATGATAATATACGAGATTGGTGGTCTTGTCTCTCCATTTTATCTTCATGTATGAGATACATTACAACTGATAAACGAGAGCATCCAGAACTGATAAAGAATACCACTACTCTTCAGTTTAAAACAACCATTACCCTCCACAACGAATATAATGAGGACAGAGGAGGGTTCTATCTAATGTTAAAGAAAGATTAATTTGAACTATCCAATCCAGCTACCAACAGTGAGCAACCTGAAAAAGGAAAAGTTGGAACTATCCTGAACTACAATTTTACATTGTTAATTCTCACCGGTTAAAGAGACTAAACCTGTCTTTGAACTTGTTTCTGGACTGCAATGTTGTTAAAAAGAGAACATTTGTGTCTTTTTGCTTTAATTTTTTGTTTAATCATGCGACTACAATGTGTTTATATGTCACAAGTAGGGATACTTGGTCTTACAGAAAAACAAATTAGGAGCAGAATTTTTTCATTATTATAGTTTGAGTACTAGTGTTATTTTCTCAATTTGTGACTAAATGTTGTGCAACTGATTATTTTGTACACTTTACGAGAAAGTAAAAGATATTTGAAAGTGACACTGTATATGAATACAGTCTGAAAAAAGGGCATGCAAATATCTGTTCTCTCATCCCTCTTCTATTTTGATAGTGCTTTGATTATATAATAACTAATTCACATATATGTTCCTGTAGAGAGGTTCTTTAGTTGACCGCTCATTTTTGTCTCCTATCGAATAGCTATTTGCAGCGCATTGTTTTCATCCTGAACTTTAAATCCTAACCCTATATTTTTCAAGTGGCTATATCGTTGTTTTTGTTTTCTTGTGATGTTGGACTTGTTTTGTATGCATCTGAAGTGGAAATTATATATATTTTTTTCCCTTTTGGCATGTATATAATGTTGGCTATTTTGCAAAAATATTCACAATTTAGAATTTTGAACTCAGCTGCAATTACTAGGTGATTTCATAATAAATAAAAACTTTCAGAAACAGAACACTAATATTGGACAGTCATTCAAATAGAATACTTTTTCTTACCATCCGGTTTGCTACAAATTTGGTCTTTGGTGGTGAGAGGTTTAGGTTTGTATGGGCTGGAGCCAAACTTAAGTAAGTGCTTGATATTAGTTGCTCCTGGGCTAAACCATGTTGATTGCTGGGGGTTTCAAGTTAATTGTCTTCTATGCATGCAGGGATATATCTTTGAATTGTTTACTGCACACAGATACTGACCAGCTTTACTATCACAATTATTTAGACGGGATAGGAAACATCACCTCTCAACTATAATACTATTTGCAACAGATGACTCCCCTACAATCAACATGGTTTAGTGCAGGAGTAACTAATTTCAAGCACTTAAGTATGGATCCAGCCCTATGTAACTTTCTCAAACCTCAAACAGTCTTTGGACCTGTTTCTCCTTATAGTTTCATGCAGTGAATGGCTGTCAGCACTGAAATTGGTGTATAGCGTAAGACATCCACCATTCTGCATGATGCCACTTATTTATTATAGAGTTATTCGTGGCCAGTAATAACTGTTGCAGCACGTCCTGATTGGTATTTCTGCTATAGATATCTGGGAAGCGGCTACCATTATATGAGAACGTGTTCCAGTACTTTAGGGACAATAGCAGTAGGTTCTTGGTGGTTTCAGTGTTACCAGAAGGGGTCTGGATTAGGCAGGAATCGGCAATCTATCACAGAAGGTGGCACTACAAGAAATCAACTGAATAGCAATATCAGCCTGCTAAGCTGGAGACAAGTTCCAGAACTCTCAGGGTAGAATGTGTCTGGCAATGAAGATATGCTGAAGAGCAGATGGAAGGTAGGGCATCAAAACATCTGATTCAGTTGTAAACAGGAAACAGCTCTTTGTAGAGCGTGAGCACATGCCTGTGGCAATATGGCCACATTTTTCAACCATTTTCAGTGCAGGATTCCTGTTGCTAAATTTTTTATATAAAAAGCATTGGTTTGTTTGTCTGTCTGTCTGGCTATGCATTCAAAGACCCCTGCACCGATTGGAGTGAAACCAATGCGAGGGGATCCAGTTAAATACTGGTCAGGTTTTGAGGGAGTTGAGATCCCGGTAGGACCTCTCGTTCATCCCCATCTTCCCCTCTTACGTCTCCATTTATCAAATCTACCCACTGACCCTTGAGTTTCTGAAAACATCTAATCCTCAACCTCATAATTACTGTTCCTTACCTCATGCTGTCTTCCCTCCTCTTAAGCTCTACTGCTCCGTGGTGTGTGCTCTGCAGTATATAACGCTGATGTGACTTCAGGTCACGTTGGTGTCACACTGCAGGAAGCGAGTCCCTGCTGATCGTGTCTGTCTCCGACGGGCTGTACAGACTTTCTGCTGTTAGGAAAACCTGTACAGCTAATCAGAGGACAGATACTGTCAGTATGTATGAAACAGCCAGACGGAACATCCGGCTGAAAGGGCTTGGGGAGAACACTGATATAGATATATAGATATATATATGTATATGTGAAAGAAAAGCCAGCACTCAATTTATAATGCCAAAAGTAGAAAAATACACAGTTTAATCACCAGGGACATCACAGGATGATATCCAAAACACGTAGCAAAGTGCAAATAAAGTGAAAAGGGAAAAACCAAACAGTACAAAAGCGACCTGTAGAAGTGAAACACATGGCTGCTGAATGTTTCATAATCACATATCACATGTAGGCATACTTACTGATATACAAAATAGATGGATATTGCAGCCACAAAAGTTCAAGTCCAAAAGAATGTTCAGTGGTAGAAGTGAAAGATCCAAAGGAAAAAACAGCTCTAAGATAAGGATTGACGATCGTTTCGGAGCCCCATCAGCTCATTTCACAAGAGTACAAAGAGATAACTGCCATGGTCTACAGGATGAAACAAATGCAATGAACATCTCATATATATACGTTTACAAATCATGTATCTGCCCATTCCGCCTGCTGTCATCTGCCTCTGAGTGTTGCAGCCAGACGGCGTCGCCATGGTGCTCAGACTACGCAGACGCCAAGTCCCACGGCAACCGCTGATGACGTAGGTCAAAGGAGCGCCGTAGAAATCAGTGCGTCCACAGCAGCCCGGGGTCAAAGCAAACATTGCGATGGCAACTAACAAAACGAGGCGGCAGACTTTAGGATAGGATGGTGGAACCCATAGTACAAAACCCACGGTTGTAAAAAAAAAACACAGTTATAAAAAACAAAATAAATTTAAATCTTCATTAAGCCTCAATGGAGCTAAGATTTTTGATCTCATAAATTGACCTGGCTTCATGTTGTCGGAGTAATAGATCCCTATCTCCTCCTCCTCCTCAAGGGGGAATCTGTAACAAGGGAATAAATTTAAAGTCTCTCATTGTATGTTTTTTGTCAAAGAAATGCTTGGCCACTGGGGGAGTCTTGCCATCACACACACTTCCAGTTTTTTTTTAAATTGAGAAACGGTGCATAGCTATACACTTTTTGAACATCCGAGAAGTCTTTCCTATGTACAATTTAGGACAATAACAAATAACAGCATATGCAAAATATTTCAACTCACAATCAAGAGTATGTCTAATGGCAAAAATTCTCCCAGTAACCGAATCAACAAAAGATTCACATTGTATCAATAACTGGCAATTGAAACATTTGTTGCATTTAAATGTACCCTTCTTTCTGCCTAACCACAATTTCGGAGCGTATAGTTTTAAGTCCGTTTTCACCTGAGTATCCCTAAAATTCTGACTGCGTTTAAAACATAGCATATGAGGATTACTCGCTATGCTCTTCAATTTATAATCCGTAGAAAGAATATGCCAGTGTTTTTTTAAAACCGTCCGAATAATAGGGGAAGCTGTGGAGAAGGTAGAGCAGAAAATAAGAGGCTTAGTCTCGGTCTTTGTGACTTTGGGCCGTATTCACAACACTGGACGTATTGCATATACGTCCGGTGTTTCCCGATATTTGATACTGCGCATGCGCAGTATCTTTTTCACGCAATCTACGTAACTTTTCGTTACAATGCGTCCGGTGTTGTGAATATGACCCTTTATCCCTAAGGAGGCTTTCCCTATTGAGAGAGAGACATCTGTGTATGGCAGATGACACATCACTATATGAGTAATTCCGGGCCAAAAAAAGTCCCCCCTCCCCATTTCCCTTAATGTAACTGTAAGTGACTCACGTGTGGAAATAATTCTAACCAGCCTGATCATCTGTGAATAGGGCAACCCTGTCTTTAAAGGTCTTGGGTGAAAACTTCCTGCCTCCAATAGCGTGTTCCTATCGGTTGTCTTCCTAAAAAGGGAGGTGACAAAATGATTAGCAGTCTGTGTCACTGTCACATCAAGAAAGTTAACTTTTTGTACATCATATTCCATTGTAAATTTAATAGTGGTGCCAAGAGAGTTAAGTTTATTCACGAATGACTTCAATTCACAAGATGTCCCACCCCACAACAAAAAGACATCATCAATATATCTTGTATAAAACAAGATATATCTGTAAAAGTCAGCATCATGCAAAATGTATTTGTTTTCATCTATATCTATAAACAGGTTGGCATACGATGGGGCCATATTGGACCCTATCGCAGTCCCCTGTCTCTGGATATAGAACCCATTTTGGAACATAAAATCATTTCTGGTCAGGATAAATTGTACCAATGATAGAAAAAACATACATGAAGGTCCAAGTATACAAAAAAGGATGCACTTTGAATAAAAAACTCAATTTATTGGGATATTATAGTATATATAATATTTAATTCTATTGGACCTCGATTTAATGGGATATTATAATAATATAAAATTTGTTCCTAAAATAAAAAATCTGACGTATCAACAATTAGAAATACACCAGCAATACCTATGAATCCAAAAAACAATATTAATTACAAAAGATGATTAAAAAGTTCAAAAGTTCAGTTTATTTATCAGACTGAATTGCAGTAGCTATTGCCTCAATGCCCTCATCATGTACAATACTAGTATATAGACTAGAGATATCCATGGTAACAGTGATCGCGCTACATATTTTTTTGCCGGAGTAAAAATACTCCTCATAACATTTTTAAGGAGTATTTTTAACCAAAGAGTAGTATATTATTATTATTGGTAACTACCGGTAAATTAAATCGTAAAGTGTTCCAAACTCACCATGTATAAGTGATAACTATGATCGGTTGCTTCCCTGCCTCAATGCAAATATTTGGACATTATAACACTTTACCATTTTATTTAAGTACCAAATTATATTCACCTCTGCAGTACTTGGAGTTATTAAAGTGCTAGGAATTCAGGGCTTCCGGCGTTTCAGTTTTAATGGCAAAACTTCTATCATTAAAACTGAAAATGTTGGAAGCCCTGGACTCCTAGTGCTTTATTTTAATAATCTGTGTCACTCTTGTATCCGTATGTATTTGGTCATTCTGCCAACTGAGTTTACCAGCCCCCCCCCCACACAACTAAGAGGTGCGCTCACTCAATCCTTGGTACTGCAAATTTCAAGAAACAGTCCAAACAATGTCCACTATTATTCCAAAGTGTAGAAATACACCAGATCCAGCATGGACCGCGTCTTCCCCTTACAATATACCGGCTCTTTGTATCCGGCTAGAAAATCTGTGGAGAGGAGAAAAGGAGGGGGCGCTATATGGTGTAAAACTGCTGACACAATGTATCTCGCGTACCAGATGAGTATCTTGATTAGAAAGCATATCACACAATGTAGCAGACCGTGGCGGCAGGTTCTATTACCAGAATCCAGCGTCCCGGAGTAGGTAGCAAAGAAACCACGCCGACCACACGTGGGTGAGTTGGTTCACAGGGTAGCTCGGCCCCAACGCGTTTCGTCATATGAATGACTTCATCAGGGGGTGGGGGAGCTATCCCAAGTCAGATGCTTTATACAACGAAGTATGGGAGGTGTGTCCACCTTTAAAGTGACCATATTCCCATTAACTTTTCCGAAATTTAACAAGCACTTAATACATGTGCTAATCTGATTATTTAAAAGGACAAACAATTAAAGATATACTACAATATCTATCATACAGGCGCATTTACGTCATTATGATAAAAAAAACTTAGAATCATTATAAAACAATATTGCCAATGATACATATTCTGGGATATATGTACAATACAGACATGATTCAGGAGGTCATAATCACTGATGTATATTCAGGATTTTTCTCTATTATTCCTTACATTATTTAGAAATATCGAGCCCTTTTACATTTTACTTTCTTATAAGTATTGGTCTTACAGATTATTTCTATAATAAAGAACCATAAGAATTTATAAACACATTTTTCTATAGACAAACCACAACTAAAAAACAGCGTATAAACGATTTATAAAGAAAATCTATATATGAATACATAGGAAGGAAAATTGAATGAACACTAATCAGATTAATATAATTTTGGAGGCATGGTAATCCTTGGCATTACTCTGTGTACTGTAATACAGTTTCCTTATTAGGGCTATGTTTTTCACATCGGTATTATTTTGAAACATTCAAAGGATATTATAACAGAACAGAATTTTAACACACCAGAATATTTTTATAGGAACGGAGTAATTTCAAATGCTTCATTTAGGCCCTTTGGTATAAGGGTGTCTAGGGTTACGATCCAATAAGTCTCCCTTTGTAGGAGCCTATTGTCTCGATCTCCCCCTCTGACATCTTTAGAGACCCACTCTATTGCTTTTATTTTTAGACCATCTGTATTACCATTATGTATTTGCGTGAAATGTCCTGACAGACTGTGATTAGCAAACTGGTGTTTAATGTTCCGAAGATGTTCCAGAATGCGGATCTTTAGCATTCTTTTGGTCTTACCTATGTAGTATAACCAACAGCTGCATTCTATTAGGTACGCAACATAGGTAATTGTACAATTTATTAAATGTTGAATCTTCTATTTTTTATCCTGAGTACTATTAGTAAAAGTTTTCCGTTCTGAATGACAAAATTTGCAAACTTTACATTTATTGCACGGGAAATAGCCTATAGTTCTAGGTAATACAGATGTACTATTCGGTTCAACTTGTTCCAGATGGCTTGGTGACATAAGCCTCTTGAGATTTTTAGTTTTTCTGAATCGCACTATTGGTCTAGGAGGCAGTATTCTACTTAACACAGGGTCCATTTGTAGAACTGGCCAATGTTGGGTAAGAATATTCTTAATTTTATGGCCCTCATTACTATATGTAGTTGTGAAGGCACAGCCCTTGCCATATTCCTGATTTCCTTTTGGTTTATATTCCAACAGGGAATTTCGATCACAGGCTCTAGCTTTACATAAGCCTGACTCTACTATTTCTGTGGGATACAATTTCTCCGCAAATTTTTGTTTATACACATGGGCCTGTTTATCTAAACTTTCCAAGTTGGAACAATTTCGTCTTAGACGAACAAACTGGGAAAATGGTATATTTGTTTTCCAACGTTTATAATGGCAGCTATCATATTGCAAATAGCTGTTCGCATCTGTAGGTTTTATAAATGTTGAAGTCACCAGTTTGTTGTCTTTATCTATAGGAGTTTTGATTAATAAATTCAAATATTCTAGGACATCTCCCCCAAATTTACAAGTAAATTGCAACCCATAACTGTTAGAATTTAAGTTGTGTACAAAGGTTTCAAATTCAAGTTTGGAACCACTCCAAATTATAAGCAAATCGTCAATATAGCGGCGGTACATTCTCACAGGGGACTGCGGGGTGATGGAATAGATATGATCTCGCTCCCAGTTTCCCATATACAAATTGGCGAAACTGGGAGCGAAAATCGTCCCCATCGCAGTCCCCGTGATCTGCAGATAGTACTCACCGCTAAAAAGAAAATAATTGCTTTTTAGAACAAATTTTGTGCATTTCAGAATAAATGATCTCAGGGTCACAGGGACAGCCGGATCGTTTTCCAGATACTCCCTCAGCACCTCCAATCCCTGTGTATGGGGAATGGAGGTGTAGAGGGCTTGTACATCTATTGAACACAGTTTATATTCTGGATTCCAATCGAAATCATTCAAAAGTCTCAAGACTTGTGTGAAGTCCTTCAAAAAAGAAGGAAGCTCCGGTAGATACTTCTTGATATGCCTATCTATGTATTCGGACAGCCGGGAGGTAACAGACCCAATCCCCGAGACGATAGGTCGTCCTGGGGGATTGAGTCTGTCCTTATGCACTTTAGGCAGATGGTAAAAGGTAGCCACCCGGGGAGTCCTATTACACAGATAGGAATATTCCTCTTCTGACAAACACTTGGTATATAAACCTTCTTGTAATAAGTCCTCAAGGTCTCTTACAAACTTAGAGGTTGGGTCACCTGACAATTTTTTTAAAATATTTCATTGTTCAGTTGTCGGAATGCCTCTGCCTCATATGCTTGCCTATCCATCAGGACAATGCCCCCCCCCTTTATCCACTTGCTTAACAATCAGATTTTTATTAGATGTTAAATATTTTAATGTTTTTTTTCTCCCATTTAGTCAGATTAGAGCTCGCTGAATATTCAGTGAAATTTAGATTGGAGAAATCTTTTTTCACTAATTCAGCAAAAAGCTCCACATGGCTACCTCTTGACTCAACTGGGTAGTATTTAGTCGGGGGTTTTAAGCCCGTTAAATTCATTGTTTCTTTTTTGAGTAACATATTAGATGGGTTTAGATCAATTTTTTGTTCTTTCTTTTGAAAATGTCTCTTCAAGGTTAGTGACCTGACATATTTAGAGAGGTCGATAGTCAGATCAAAGAGACTAGGAGGGCAGCTAGGGGCAAATGAAAGACCTTTTTGTAAGAGACAATAATCATTCTTAGTAAGTGGTATACTTGATAAATTAAAGATTCCAGGGATTACTCCACTATTCTCTTTTTTGCCTCTTTTGCAAGCTCGTTTTCCTCTTCTACATCTAGTCCTCTTTTTCTCTGTTGTTTCAATACATTCGGGGGGGGGGGGGGGGGGGGGGCTGCCCCCCCCGGCCCCCGGGGGGCAGAGGACGTCTCCCCCCGATGCTCCCCCTAAAAAATCAAGAGGGGCACTTTCAGAGGTAGATGTTAAATCTGAGGTAGAGGAAGCAGAAGATACAGCTCCATTAATTGATTCTGCATTTTCTACAATCAAGGGCAAAAATCTATTGCTCACAGGTATGGTGATATGTGATTTAACCTGTGTATTATTTTGTGTAGTTTGTGGTTTTTTTCTTTGTGGTTTGATGCCCTTGCTCATTAGATCTGGGAGACTGTATATTTGTATTTCTTAAATTAGTCGGCTGATGTTTAGATTTTCCTTGTTGTCGTTTGTCTTTCCCCTGGTTAAAATTACTTTGCGTTAAGTTTCTAGCAGTACTAGCATTTTTAACATAATTTCCTTTATTAGAATTTTTATGATAATTTGTATTTTTATCTGTATTGTTTTTATTTTTATAATTTTTTCCCCAATGTGTTTAAATCTAATTCTATTTTTGTAATTTGTTGTTTTTTCTCCTGAACCAACAATTTCATAAGATCAAATAAACATGTGTCAATAATCCTATACCATGTTGTTAAAATTTTTTAACATGGTATAGGATTATTGACACGTTCAAAAAATTTGAGCCCCTTAATAATGTACAAGAATTTCTAACTAAGAAGGAAGGTATTGAAATAAAGGTATCTAAAATAGAAGATAAGATTTTGGAGATAAAGTCTGATATATTTCAGAGAGACAAAAATTACTACGCCACTGGTAAAGTGAGAGAATGGAAGACTAATAATAATAAAAATAAAAACCATACAGATAAAAATACAAATTATCATAAAAATTCTAATAAAGGAAATTATGTTAAAAATTCTAGTACTGCTAGAAACATAACGCAATGTAATTTTAACCAGGGGAAAGACAAACGACAGCAAGGAAAATCTAAACATCAGCCGACTAATTTAAGCACTGTACAGCTCTACTGTTCCTGACGTCACCTTCTGAAGTTAATCAGCGCCCCTACTGCCGGGAAGTTATATTGAAGACGCCGGGATCAAGAAAAGAAGGTTTCTTCGGCATC
>WWET01002748.1:150554-162969 GCA_011038615.1 Limnodynastes dumerilii | reverse complement strand
TTGTGGGGTAATGTGTGTGTAGGTTTTTTTTTTTTTTTTTTTGGGACACACACTGTAAACTGAGCGCTGCATGGCTACACAGAATTACAAGGATCACCTTTGCTGATCCTTGTAATTCAATGACTACAGCATGGCTACACATTGCAGCCATGCAGCACTTTGGATTTTTAAGCACAAAAACACATGTCTGTTATACAGACATGTGTTTTAATGGTCGCGATCGGCCAAAAAACATACATTCGCCCCTCTATATATATAAACTTCCTATGTTTGTAATTCAAAAAAGTCGGGACCGCGAATTTCAGAGATGCCTGCACAAGCGTTAACGCGATCACTGCATGGTAACCATTATTACCTGTCTTACAAGATGTTCAACACTCTTTAAATGGTTTAGAAAGTGTGTAGTATTTTGTACCGGATGCTGGAAGTAAAAATCGACAAATTGTGACAATGGTTGACACAGTGAACCCCTTGAGGAGACAATGGGTCTCCCCGGGGGGTTCACAAGTGTCTTATGTCTTAGGCAATAGATACAACAATGGGACCTTAGGGAAATCCTGCCTAAGGAACCTCGAGGTTTCAACATTAATGATGCTGTCTTGCACAGCTCCCAACAGTAAAGTGTCAATTTCACGTTTAAATTTATCTGTAGGGTCAAAAATGAGCTTTTGGTAACATTGACCAACTCCAAGTTGTCTTAATGCTTCATTAAAATATTGGTCTCTGTCAAGCAGCACTATGAAGCCACCCTTATCCACAGGAAAACTAGAGTAATTTGTCTTGAGATTATAAAGAGCTACCTTCTCATCAATCTTCAAATTGGAATAATGAATCTGTGACCATTGAGCGAAGATGTCTTGTTTGACTAACAGAATAAAGGTTTCAATGGAAGGATTAGAGAAAGGAGGATCAAACTTGGAATGTGTCTTAACAGGTCCAGGTGAAGATGTACTGTTTGGTGCACCCCAAAATTTTTTTATTTTTATTTAAGCAGCAGTAGGAATTTGAACAGTTTCACTTCTACATCGAAATGGGTAGGTCTATGAGTTTCAATGAAAGTCAGGCCTTTACTTAAGACCGACATTTCAACAGGTGTTGGCATATATTTGGACATATTGTATATTACGGTTTCTTGCGAGTGTCTATGGAGGTACCTCCACCGTAGTCTGTGCTTACGGCCACCCCGCCTGCAGGATATAGTTTGAATTTGCTGCATGTCCGGATATCCTCGCGAAAAATCGTCTTCTTAAAGTTGCTCTTATTGCTGTTTCCTTCCATGTCACTCTGTGAACTAGCCGTATCAAGGTCTGTAAAAGATCTATTAGAAATGTTATTCCTGTTACGCCTGTTAAATTGTCTAGGTGGATATGTAGGAATACCCGATTCCCAAACATACACTTTATCTTTTTAGTAGTCTTCTTTTACAGTTTTGTATATAGAAACAAAGAAACATAGAAAGTGATGGCAGATAAGAGCCACATGGCCCATCTAGTCTGCCCATTTGTTTATTTAAACCTATACTGACCATAGACCCTATTTACCCTTAATTTGGTTTACAATTTAGGATACCCTTATGTTTATCCCAAGCATGTTAAAATTGTTCTACTGTATTGGCCTCAACCACCTCAGATGGGAGGCTATTCCACTTATCTATCACCCTTTCAGTGAAGTAATTTTTCCACACATTTCCTTTGAATCTACCACCCTCCAGTTTTTATATCCATGCCCTCATGTTCTATTACACCTTTTCTTTTGAAAAATGGTACCCTCCTCTAGCTGGTCACAACCCTTGATGTATTTGAAAGCTGCTATCATGTCCCCCCTCTCCCTTCTCTGCTCCAAGCTATACATGTTTAGTTCCTCTAGCCTTTCTTGGTATGATTTGTTACAAAGGCCTTGGACCATTTTAGTTGCTCTTCTTTGCACAGTCTCTAATATATTTGTCTTTCTGGAGATATGGCCTCCAGAACTGAACACAGTATTCTAGGTGAGGGCATACCAATGACTTATAAAGGGGCATCACTACTTCTCTCTTTCTGCTACTAATTCCTCTCCCTATGCAACCAAGCATCTGACTTATCTTTCTCATTGATTTGTTACATTGATTGGCTACCTTTAAGTCACTGGAAATAATGACTCCTAGATCCCTTTCCTCCTCGTTAGATTCTAATGTAATGCCATTAAGGAAATATTGAGATACCTAGATCCTCCCTCATTTTCTGTACCCCAGCTGGCGTGTCTACCCGGTTATATATCTTGGTGTCATCTGCAAAAAGGCATATTTTCCCCTCAATATTAAATAGCACTGGTCCAAGTACAGAACCCTGGGGTACTCCACTGGTTGCCTTACCATCCCCAGAAGAGATTCCATTTACTACAACTCTTTGTTGTCTATCCTGTAACCAAGATTGTATCCATGCAACTAGCTTTAAGTCCAACCCTAAAGTTTCCAGCTTATTTAACAGTCTTCGATGTGGCACAGTGTCAAAAGCCTTGCTAAACTCTAGATAAGCTATGTCTACAGCTCCCCCTTTATCTATTACTTTACTGACCCAGTCAAAAAATTCAATAAGATTTGTTTGACATGATCTTCCCCCAGTGAATCCATGCTGCTTGGGATCCTGTAAGTTACTGGATTTAAGATACTGTACAATGTGTTCCTTTAACAGTGTTTCCATCAAATTCCCTACTACTGATGTTAGACTCACTGGTCGGTAGTTTGACGCTTCTTCCCTACTTCCACTTTTATGCAGAGGGACGACATTTGCTGATTTAAAAGACATTAAATCATCCTCAAACCTTTTAATAGTATCATTCAATTTCTCATGATTAATTGTTTTGTTGGCTTGAAATAACAATGTGATTTCATCTCCAACTGTGCAATCTCCGTCTTAATAATTTTACTGTCACGTTTCATCTGGTCTATTACCAGAATCATCAAATCAAACAAACACTGGTTAAGTACATAACACCACTGCTGACAAAAAGATCTGTCATTTCTCCAAATAGTGGGTTGATTTTTCACCCTAAACCCTCTGGGGATGATATTTTCTTTAAAGTAACGTGACAGAGCTGAACCATGCAACTTCAATTGAACTAGTCTCTTGTTGAGTTTGACAAGATCATAATAAGCATCTTGAGGAGTATCATTAAAAGCCAAAAAAGAAAAGGGCCCTGCATCCAATGAATAAATAGGCCCCAGATTACTTACCCCTACACCTGCGGAGCACGTCTTGCACCACCTATAGTCAGAGTCAGAACTGGGAGCACCACACTAAACGCTCCCCGCTGCTGACAACATGCACCTGTTAAATCTGAGCAGGACCATGTCCAATCAAGAACTAGGAAACATGCATTAGCAGTTGCTGAGAAGCATAGGGTAGTGACATCCAAGTCCCCCCAGAGGCCAAAGTAGCACTAGCAGCCCACAGGAAATAAAGGGGAAAGAAACTTACACAGAGAGTATAGAAATTAAAAGGAAAAGAACAGAAAAATAATAAAGTAATAAAGAATATATATGTTAAAGAAAAAAACACTATCTGGGCTACTAGTTAAAACATTTTTTTTAAAAAAACACAATAAATACTACATAGGAATTACAGAAAACGTGAAATTTAATTTGGCTTCAAGTCTTAACAATTTGGCATCACAATTACCACACCTTCTGAGTGGTGGGATCTTGGCAAGAGGCATACAATGAAAGTTTCTGAGTGAGTCTTTGTCTTCTACAAAATGGCTGCAACAGTAGGAGTTTTCTAGTCCACAATTATAAGTGGTTTTCTGATGGATGAATGATGTAGAGCAGGGGTTCTCAACCTTTTTTTGTTGAGTACCACTTACCCGCTAAGGAACCAGGTGAAGTACCACTTTGCAAAAATGATTCATTAACTGAGTCCAAAATATTTAAAAAATATAACAATTAGCGTAATATTTATATGTAAGGTTCAGTTCAGGTTAATTTTAGGTTCAAGATTTAATTTTCCTCTTCTCATATTATTTATTATACCTCCCCCATTCAGATACATCCTACTCCCCAAATTACATATTACACTTCTAGAAATATTATATCTTTCTCCATATATGACTCCTTTACACACATTACCCCCCCCCCCTTCTTTAATATCCCTTTCCACACTTTACATCCCCCTGCCCTTCTTTCTCTGTTGATCCTCTTCCTGCAGTGTCAGTAGGAAGCTCCGCCCCCTCTGCTTGTAGGCAGAGTGAAAAATCCAGGCTGTCAGAAGGGGGAGCAAAGGAGCGGAAGAACATCCTCCCAGGGGAAGTCAGAAGAAACACTTGTGAGAGTAAGCCTTACTCTTAGAGTGTTATTGAAGACATCCACTGGCTGGGCACTGTAATGTGTTTAGTGTGACAGGCTGTGGGCTTAAACTGATCTTTACTGACACGATGAGTAAAAATCAGCTTAAGTCTGGCACTGTCATACCAAACAACATTACAGCGTACCACCTGATCTAAACAGAAGCTGCAGGAGGGAAGAGAAAATAGACAGGGCTGTTTTTCCACTGGGCAGTTTGGGCTAGTGCTTTTGTCCTGAAGTGGAAGCTATGGGTTCTATATTAGACGCAGATCGATTTTTATGAATTACTTTAATCCAGTCTCTTTTATTTCTACTATCATTATGGGTTTTATTAGGTTTATTTTGATAAGATATGGTGTTGTCAAAAGTATGAGGATATCTATTCTTAGTCTTTTGTTGTTCTTTTTGATTGGAAGTATCCTTATTAGCTTGATTTTTGTTATTTTTACTTTTATTTTTATTCTTTTTATTTGAATTGCCCCATTCCCTCACTTGGCCACTCAAATAATCTTGCTTATCTCTCTGGAATTTTTCTGCCTTAGTGGTCATGATTTTATCCTCAATCTTAGAAACTTTGTCCTCTATAAATTTCTTTTTATCTAGATATTCAGTTTCGTTTTTCTTAATTTCAAGTTTTTTCCCTAGGTTGGTCAATTCTATCTCAGTATCGTTGAGTTGTTGTTTTTTCTCATGTATCAATAATTTCATTAACTCGTTAGAACAATTATCTATAATTTTATACCAATTAGTTAAAAAATTAGGGTCATTAGTATTACATGCAGGGAATTTTTTTATCCTTAGACCTCTTGGTATTCTTTTATGCAACAGATATTGTTCAAATGTATATATTTCCCAAAATAATTTTGACTCCTGAATCAGGAGTTTCTCTAATGTATGTAAATCATCTCTAATTTCAGATTTAGGTATAGTTTCAACATTAATCACCTGGGTATCAATATCATCAGCGAAAAGTATTAAACATTGTGCTGTTCTAGTGTCAGCTAGTTTAGGATCTCTAAACAGCATGGTGAGGGTTGATACAATCTGACTGTCTGCAGAAGGCAAGTCTGATAGGAGCTGCTACCTTAAAGCAAAGTACAATGTAACAAAGAATAGAAAAAAGGTGCGCTCACTCAGTCCCAAACTTAGGCACAGAATGTCTGGTATTGAAAGTCCAGTATGCTGTTCTTGAAGTCCTGTAGAATACCAGATCTCGTAAGAGACCGCGTCTTCCCCTTTAAAAATCCGATTCTTAGAAACCGGAGGATGAACTAAAGGTGAGGTAAAGGAAGAAAGGGGGCGCAACTTGGTTATACAGAATTTTAATAAACAATTAGGCCGGTGCACAGATTGAGCGTACCAGATTTAAAAGCAAGATAGCATATAACAGTCACTGCTCGTTGGTGTCTCGTTACCGGTGTCCAGCGTCCCGGATCAGATGTAAACAATGCGGCGTCTGGAGACACGTGGAGACAGCGCTGAGTGATTTCACAGGATAAGCTCCTCCCCAACGCGTTTCGTCATACGTTGGATGACTTCATCAGGGGGTGGGGGCTCTCATCCCTATTCTGACATTAAATAGTGATCGCTAGTAGGAGGGCTCTAAATCGGGACAAATCCTTAAAGAGACCTTCACATAATATTTTCTGCTTCACTCTTATATTCAATGGCAGGTTGATACCATAAAAAAAACTAAAAAATACAATGATTCTGTCATAACATATAGGGAATACATAAAATTGTTAAATAAAAACCTGAATCATATTCAGAAACAATTATAAATAAAGTTAATTAATTCATATATATACATCACAACAAAGAGAAAAGATGGAAGACCAATTAGGAGTATTAATATTTCCTATCTTAATTATAAATAAATATAAAAATTATTATCAATACTAAATACATTAAAAATTATTAAATAAGATATTTAAAATTACATTAAAAATTAATAATATAGTGTACTTCTATTCTGAATAAAGTTCTAATTTAGGGATGATAAAAAAATCCCAACCACAGCTTAATAAAGTATAGTAGGTTAGATAAAGTGCTAATTTTATTTCTTAATCGTACTATTAAATTCCAAAGGGGTTACAAAAATTACAAAAACGGGGTGAGTTCAAAACCCTCATTTAACCCGAGGGGCATCAAGGTCCCAAGGGTTATAATCCAGTACGATTCCCGCTGGAGTAATTTATTATCCCTATCTCCTCCCCTTACATCTTTGGGCACCCATTCTATCGCCTTCACTTTACAATTGTCCACATTAGAACTGTGTACTTGTGTGAAGTGTCTTGAGAGGCTATGGTTTGGGAACTGATGTTTTATGTTCCGCAAGTGCGTCTGCGTCCTTTACATCGCCTGAGGACTCGTGAGCGCATCTATAGGCCACGTGTCAGCCTCTTTAACGTGACTGATGATGAGGTCAGGCGCATCTATTGTTTGCCACCACACCTCATCATGGAAACTCTTGCACTTGTGCAGAGTGACCTGACTTCTTCTGTCACGTCACGTACAGCAATTTCACCGCTGACTAAACTTTTGGCGGTGCTACAATTTTGTGCCAGCGGATCTTTCCAGCGGGTGATGGGGTGCGCAACAGGAGTGTCCCAGTCATCATTCAGCCGTGTGCTGGACACGCTGTTGAGCGCATTTCTGTTGCGCATGTCACAATTTATTTATATGCCATTGGATGAGGCAGCCCTTGTGGAGATTAAGCAGCAATTCTCCACCATTGCTGGCTTCCCACATGTAATAGGGGCTGTGGATGGGACACATGTCGCTATAGTACCAAGGGGTGGAAACTCTTCTATTTTTTTAAATAGAAAGAGTTTCCACTCCATCAATGTACAAATGATATGTGACTCTTCCCTCCTCATTCGAGACGTGGTTGCCAGGTTTCCAGGCAGCAGCCATGATGCCTTTGTCATGCGGAAATCCACGATCTGGCGTAGATTTGAGGAGAGGCACACTAATGGTGCTAGTGATGCGTGGCTGTTAGGTATGTACATATGCTTACAATTAACTACATATAATTGTAAAAATATTAACAAGACTGAATAATGTGTACTTATAATATTATTCTCTATCCTAAAGGTGGCAGTGCGTATCCTCAGAGGCCCTTTCTCTTGAAGCCCTTGTTGAACCCCAGCACAGAGCATAAGCGAGCGTACCACGCCAGCCATATGGCCACCAGGCAGGTCATAGAACGCACCTTTGGCCTCTTAAAATCTAGGTTTAGGTATCTTGACCGGTCTGGGGGAACCCTCATGTATGCGCCTGACAAGGTATGTGAGCTCGTTGTTCTGTGTTGCATTTTTCATAACATTGCGGTGAGACATGGGCTACCTTTTGATTGTGGCTGATGCGGATGTGGACCCTCCTCTGGAGCAACAACAGCTGCAGAACATCTCCTCTTCCCAGTCAGGATCTCAGTTCAGGCACAATGTAATCTCCATATATTTTTAAGGTTAGTACAATATGTTCATAATATGTTCTTTACTTAAATGATGAAACTAAAATGGTACAAAAGTAACAAACTATGAAATAGTCTAAAAAGTATTGCACTAAAAAATATTTATTCAAAAGTAAATAACTATAAATTTGTAGTACAAAAATACAAATTTAAATAGTGCAAAGCACATAATTAATTCAAAACTAAAGTACATTAAAGGGTTCTTTTTCTGAATAGTTTTGTACCTAGGGTTTTTTCACTGGCCAGTGTATCTTTTGATTTTTTAGGTGGTGGTGGTAGTGATGAAACTGGAATGGTTTGTGAAGCAGTGCCTGACTGACTAGGTGGCCCTGTGGTTGAACAGGTATGTGTTAATAGTGTGTGGGGGTCGTATGGTTGGGTTGTTGGCTGATGTTGTATAACTGATGTTGATGGTTTATTTGGATTATTGATGATGTCAATATATTGGATGGATTTATTAATGAAAGTGCTGAATAGTGCCTCCATTTTTTCATTGTGTTGTTGTATTTTTTCATTGTGTTTTTCTATTTTTTCATAGTGTTGTTCAATTTTTTGTGTGTGCCTAATGATCTGCTGCCTAAACTGGTTGTTTGTTTCTTTTTCTTCCACTTGGATTTTTCTCATTTCTGCATGTGAGGCATAGTTTCTATCTAATTTTTGCCCAATTTCTTTTAGCAGTTCCATATTTTGATCCTGAGGTGTAGGAGATGGAGACTCTGCTACATCCTCTGGCTCCGCATCAAAGACAGATGGACTTGCGTGTGTTGTTGGTTCCATTTCCTGAGGATCTGTGAGGTAAGACATTATTGTATAAACATACCGAGATTCCTTGTTAGAATACCAGCCAAAAAAGAAAGACGAACATGAGAATGTTTGTGCTTTCACCACCCCATATAATACTGCGAGTGGAGAAATTAAAAAAATCTTATCTAAACACTGGCCGGTGTTGAAAATGGACCCGATTTTGGGTCAAATTTTACCACCTCAACCCATAGTAAGATTTAGAAAAGCTAAAAACATTAAGTCTTTCATTTCACCTAGCTTTTTAAAACCTCCCGAACCTACAAGTTTATCCTTTTTGTCTAAGCCCACTGGCTTTTATCCCTGTGGCAAGTGCAAAGTTTGTGCATTTTGTCATTCCGAGAAAAAGATGTTCCAGAATACAGCCGGAGATAAACAGTATAAAATTAAACATTATATTAACTGCTCAACCACATACGTGGTTTATATGATAGAATGCAGCTGTGGGTTACGTTATATCGGCAAGACAAAAAGGATGCTAAAAACAAGAATCTTGGAACACTTGCGGAACATAAAACATCAGTTACCAAACCATAGCCTCTCAAGACACTTCACACAAGTACACAGTTCTAATGTGGACAATTGTAAAGTGAAGGCGATAGAATGGGTGCCCAAAGATGTAAGGGGAGGAGATAGGGATAATAAATTACTCCAGCGGGAATCGTACTGGATTATAACCCTTGGGACCTTGATGCCCCTCGGGTTAAATGAGGGTTTTGAACTCACCCCGTTTTTGTAATTTTTGTAACCCCTTTGGAATTTAATAGTACGATTAAGAAATAAAATTAGCACTTTATCTAACCTACTATACTTTATTAAGCTGTGGTTGGGATTTTTTTATCATCCCTAAATTAGAACTTTATTCAGAATAGAAGTACACTATATTATTAATTTTTAATGTAATTTTAAATATCATATTTAATAATTTTTAATGTATTTAGTATTGATAATAATTTTTATATTTATTTATAATTAAGATAGGAAATATTAATACTCTTGATTGGTCTTCCATCTTTTCTCTTTGTTGTGATGTATATGAATTAATTAACTTTATTTATAATTGTTTCTGAATATGATTCAGGTTTTTATTTAACAATTTTATGTATTCCCTATATGTTATGACAGAATCATTGTATTTTTTAGTTTTTTTTATGGTATCAACCTGCCATTGAATATAAGAGTGAAGCAGAAAATATTATGTGAAGGTCTCTTTAAGGATTTGTCCCGATTTAGAGCCCTCCCACTAGCGATCACTATTTAATGTCAGAATAAGGATGAGAGCCTCCACCCCCTGATGAAGTCATCCAACGTATGACGAAACGCGTTGGGGAGGAGCTTATCCTGTGTAATCACTCAGCGCTGTCTCCACGTGTCTCCAGACGCCGCATTGTTTACATCTGATCCGGGACGCTGGACACCGGTAACGAGACACCACGAGCAGTGACTGTTATATGCTTTCTTGCTTTTAAAATCTGGTACGCTTAATCTGTGCACCGGCCTAATTGTTTATTAAAATTCTGTATAACCAAGTTGCGCCCCCTTTCTTCCTTTGCCTCACCTTTAGTTCATCCTCCGGTTTCTAAGAATCGGATTTTTAAAGGGGAAGACGCGGTCTCTTACGAGATCTGGTATTCTACAGGACTTCAAGAACAGCATACTGGACTTTCAATACCAGACATTCTGTGCCTAAGTTTGGGACTGAGTGAGCGCACCTTTTTTCTATTCTTTGTTATATATATATATATATATATTTCGGATGTCCCATTTTAGAATACTTACCTTACTTAACTTTTTTTAATGAATGGGTGAGTATGCCGTTCTGCATACTTCACCCATTCATTTTCGCAATGTATATCCCTCTCCACACATTATCACCCCTGCCCTTCTTTTATATCCCTCTCTACATTACATATCACACATTTCCCCCCTTCTGGCATCTCCCTCTCCACACAATGCATACTCCAGTTCCACCTTTTACCTTACCTGATCCAGCCTCCAGCACTTCCTTCCTTCCATCAGCTCTCTGGATCCTCTTCCTGCAGTGCCAGTCGGAAGCGCTCCTCCCCCTCGGCTCGTATTCCTGGACACTGTAATGTTGTTTAGTGTGACAGGCTGCAGGCTTAAACTGATCTTTACTGACACAGTGAGTAAAAATCAGCTTAAGTCTGGCTCTATTATACTAAGCAACATTACAGCATTGCAGCAAGAGGACTGCCTGCCGCGTACCACCTAACAGAGGTACGCGTACCACCAGTGGTATGCGTATCATGGGTTGAGAACCCCTGATGTAGAGCAATAGACTCCTCAAACATACGGCTGGTTTTGCCTATATACAATTTAGAGCATGGGCACACAATCACATAGACAACAAATCTACTTTCACAAGTTAGACATTGACAAATATGATGTGTCAATTTCATTGTAGGATGTTTAATCATATTGCCTAACATCATAAAACTGACGTAAACCATTGCACTTGAAAACTCCATTCTTTTGAGTGAGCTAATTTTTTTTTAGGCATCACTCTATGATGAGTTTTGACTAGTAAGTCTCTGAAGTTAGTACTTACCATACTATTATAACACAGAAGGTCGTTCTTTAGTATAAGGTGCAAGTCTATTGTCAGTTGACAAAATGTGCCAATGAGATATATAATATATTCCATAGACAAAAAACCTTGCGGTTTAACATGTCTTATTAAGGTTTAGTACATTGACACAAAATTTAGAAACCTTTGAAACGTTACCATTTAAACTAAATAGCAATGAAATTATGACATTAAGGCTGGAGCCTTAATGGATGTGTTCCTTAAGCTATACAGACATGATAAATCACATCCTGTGGTTAGCTGCAGATTTAGCACTATCATGGAGTGGGATTGCTGTCACTCACAAAATGGTGGAGTTGCAAAAGATTTGTGTGTTCAATGGAGTTAAAATGATAAAGTTTCAAAGGTTTCTAAATTTTGTGTCAACGTACTAAACCTTAATCAGACATTTGAAACCGCATGGTTTTTTGTGTATGTAAATTTGTAGTTAATTTTAAATAGTTATAATATTTGTTTTTAACTGTAAAAAACACAGAAATTGTTATGGATACCCTACACAATACACAAAGCACACTGTCCTGACACTATACCCACAACTCGTATGTGCAGTCACTGATAGCCAAAACATTACACAGATCAAATTCTGTCCTGACACTATACAACCTCATATATGTACAGTCACTGATACAAAGAACACACTACACTGACACTATACAACCTCATATATGTACAGTCACTGATACCCAGCACATTATACATATCACGCTCTACACTGACACTATACAACCTCATATATTGATAATATTACACAGACCATTAGAGAGAGAGAGAGTGTTTTATTTTAACTTGCTTAAATTTTTTTGTCACCCAGAATTCTTGCACATTGGTTAGTCAGAGCTTATAACCCAGTTTAACACCCACACAAATATGCTAATCAAATCCAGAACATTTAAAAAAGAACATTGTGCTTGTGTTGCGACTGTGTATGATGCATTAGCTATATTGCTGGCAAGTCCCCCGTGGCACACACATTAACCCTAGTACTGCCAGAGCGTCTTGCGGCTTTAGTGCAAGCAATACTAGGTTTAATGTGTGTTAATGTGCGGACCCAGCAGCCCTGTGTAGACTCACACACACATTAGGCCTGATCCTGAACTATGCCGATGCGCTGTTCTTACTAAAGCACAACGTATCGGCGTTCACTTACCCCGACACTCCCCCTGTGCGGGCGTATGGCCCCTTCCTTACGCCGGCTGAAGGCTACCCTAACTTC
>WWET01002748.1:139045-149839 GCA_011038615.1 Limnodynastes dumerilii | reverse complement strand
CCCCCTTTATTTGTGCAGCCATTCCTTCACCCCCCCTGTATGTGTGCAGTCATTCCTTCATCCCCCTATACAGTATGCGTGTAGCCATTCCTTCACCCCCCCTGCATGTGTGCAGCCGTTTCTTCACCCTCCCTTTGTAAATATTCAGCCATTACTCCATTATCACATTCCTGTATGTGTGCAGCCATTTCTGCACCCCCTGTGTGTGCAGCCATTTCTTCAGCCCCCCAGCTCCTTGTGAATGTGTAGCCATTTTTATACACTTTATATGTGTGCATCCATTAGTACATATGTGAGTGTGTGCAGCCATTTCTCCCCCCCCCCCTCTGCATATTTGTAGCTATTCCTTCACCCCATGTATGTGTGCAGCCATTATTACACACCCCATCTGTCTGTGTGTGTCCAGCCTTAATTACTATATCCCCCTGCATGAGTTTGTCTTTATTACTATACCCCCCAGTATTTGTGTGCAGCCATTATTACTATACCGCCTGTATGTGTGTGCGTGCAGCCATTATTACTATAACCTCCAGTGTGTGTGTGTGCTGCCATTTTTACTATACCCCCCTGTATGTGTGTGCATCCATTATTACTATACCCCCAAGTATGTGTGTGTACAGCCATTATTACTATACCCCCTGTATGTGTTTGCATGCAGCCATTATTACTATAACCCCCAGTGTTTGTGTATGCAGCCATTACTATACCACCTGTATGTGTGTGTGCACGCAGCCATTATTACTATACCCCTGTATGCGTGTGTGCAGCCATTATTACTATACCCCCTGTATGTGTGTGTAGCCATTATTACTATACCCCCTGTATATATCTGTGCAGTCATTATTACCATACTCCTTGTATATAGGTGTTCAGCCATTATTACTATACACCCTTTGTGTGTGTGTGTGTGTGTGTGTGTGCTCAGCCATTATTACTATACCCCTGTATGCGTGTGTGTGTGCAGCCATTATTACTATACCCCTGTATGTATGTATGCAGCCATTATTGTTATAACCCCTGTATATATGTGTGCAGCCATTACTACTATACCGTGTGTGTGTTCAGCCATTATTACTATACCCCCCAGTATGTTTGTGCAGTCATTATTACTATACCCCCCTGTATATATTTGTGCAGTCATTATTACCATACTCCTTGTATATAGGTGTTCAGCCATTATTACTATACACCCTTTGTGTGTGTGTGTGTGTGTTTGCTCAGCCATTATTACTATACCCCTGTATATATGTGTGCAGCCATTACTACTATACCGTGTGTGTGTTCAGCCATTATTACTATACCCCCCAGTATGTTTGTGCAGTCATTATTACTATACTCCCCTTTATATATGTGTGCAGCCATTATTACTATACCCCCTGTATGTGTGCATGCAACCATTTTTTACTACCCCCTGTATGTGTTTGTGCAACCATTTTTAATACCCCTGTATATATGTGTGCAGCCATTATTACTATACCCCCTGTATGTGTGTGTGCAGCCATTATTACTATACCCCCTGTGTGTGTGTGTGCAGCGATTTTTTCTATACCCCCTGTGTGTGTGTGTGTGTGTGTGTGTGTGTGTGTGTGTGTGTGTGTGTGTGTGTAGTCATTATTACTATACCCCCTGTATGTGTGCAGCCATTTTTACTATAACCCCTGTATGTGTGTGTGCAGTCATTATTACTATACTCTCTGTATATATGTGTGCAGCCATTATTACTATACCCCCTTTATGTATGTGTGTACAGCCATTATTACTATACCCCCTATATGTGTGTGCAGCCTTTACTCATTACATCCTCTCATTTCACTGACCTTTAATGTTGTCCCTGCATGTCTTCCTCTTCTTGTTCTATCCTCCGCGGCTCTCCACTGAATGAATGATGCTGAGGTGACCTTGGGGTCATGGCAGCATCATTCTGATGGGAGAGAGCTGCGGAGGAGGAACTGTGCACTCTGACACTGACACAGACACTGGCTGGCTCATCGCTGTGGATAATGAGTCAGCCAAGCAGTGTCTGTATTACTGAAGACTTTTCCCTGGGGGGCTGGGGGAGTAGAGAGCAAAGCTCCTGGCCGCAGTTGAAGAGGTGAGGGTTCTGGAGATGCAGAGTTTCAAGGAGGGCAAATAGATGTGCCGCACTGTTACTGAATTGGGGAACTTGTACACTCAATGGTCTGGAGGCGGTGGCAGGCATAAGTGCGGCTGTTCTCAGCCCTGTCCAAACAAACCCTTCACATCCTACTCACAGCTCCAAGCTACCTGCTCCCTCCAATAAAGCAGATTCAAATCAACTGCCCCTGGCTCGTGCGGTGAATAAATTATGATGTCACTGGGGGGCGTCAGATTTCCTCACACTGTGATACGAGCTGAAAAATGGCTTATTAGAGCATGTTAAAAACTAATGTTTTTACAAAGAACCTCCCTCAACCACCAAACACCCCCCAGTACACCAGGAGGAGTTATAATGGCTGACTTCTCCTCCAGCATACAGAGGAAAATCTATGTGCGAGAGAAGTCGGTCATGTTGCTCCTCTCATGTGAAGGCATTTACAGTGCACCCAGCAGAGGGCTCTCATTTGACATGCGCAACACTATAAAATTGCCTATCTCTATAATAGGGCACATTTTCCTAAATTGTAAAATAATTGTCATTTACTCAAAAATCTCACCCCCCAAAGGCACTCCCCAGGAACATTATCTACCTAACAAAAAAGAGCTATTTCCCCCTCTACACTTCCCAATTATATGTTAATGTTGTCGCTTTAATTTCATACATTTCTATCTTAAAATAAAAGTCAAAGAATTTGTTACATACATCTGCAGATATATGATAAGCCACCAGCCACTTACAAGGCTTCTCTGTTTTGGTGGCCCTAACTCTAAAACTCACATTGGCCAGCTGGTCCACAAGAAGTAGCTCAGAAGGAGCTGTTCTTTCAGGCCATAAAGGACCACTGCAGTCATACAGTACAAAATACTCTTTCTCCTCAGTAATAGGTTTTCTCTTCCAATCCCCCCCCCCCCAGGGGCCAGCACCCCCCCCCCCCCAGGTGCCAGCAGGGGAATATGATCTTTGCCAATCCATTTTAAGTTTTGTAAGGAGTGGCCTGCAGTTCGCCAATGGCACGACATTGCTGCACACACACATCCAGGGGGTATAGTAATAATGGCTGCATACACAAACACTGGGGGTTATAGTAATAATGGCTGCATGCAAACACATACAGGGGGTATAGTAATAACTTTCCCATCCAGTGCAGCTTTTACTGAAGAACAGTGGAGTGCAAGCCTTTTCTTTAGCTTATGGATGGTCTTGGCGATATAGATTAATCCATTGGATCAAATATACCACATTTTGTATAACAAGTGATAATTGTGAGGTACTTGAGATATAATTTTGTCCAGGTAAATGTCACTCTGGAGTCTTTAAATCTTGTGAAAGTAGTGCCTACCAGGCAAGTTTATTTAGGCTTTCTAAAACCGACGTTTGTGTACTTTGTGTAAAGTGCTTTGTGTATTTCTTTATTTGTTGCTTCAGACTCTGATATTTTGTTCTGCTTGGTGACATTTCATTTATCGTTTTTTGCCATACTGGGATCTGTTTTGGACATTTCTATCTATGTGCTCTGTCTGTTCCCCGGTACATTTCTTTTTAACTGATGTTTACCACGCATCTCCTAGATAACCAATCCAAAAACCTGCATTCCAACCTGGACACAGATGCGAGCGCTAGAGAGAAGACGGTACAAATGGGTGTTAGGAAGTAAGAACAAGTACTAAGAAGTAGCAGCTCACCCCTTGTGAGACTTGTGTAATCTCTGTAAATAAAACTAAACAATAATATGGGGAGCGCTTCACTTAAACTCTAAAAATATTTATTCATTCATTGCAAACATAAAACATATATTAGCATAAGTATAGGAACTAGTGTCTGCAGCCACTATATTCAGTAACCACATAAACATCCATATAAATATATCCCTGTATGATAAAGACAGTAAATCTGTGTATTATGCCAACTTCAAATTTCATTTACAATTGTGTGTTTGTGTGTGATATATACCCATAGACAAAAAACCTTACGGTTTAACGTCTGATTAAGGTTTTCTACACTGACACAAAATAAAGAAGCTTTTGAATTTTACCACTCAAAAAGCAATGAAAATATGACAAAGGCTGGATCCTTAATGGACATGTTCTTTAGGCAATACAGACGTGGAATACCATCACATCCTGTGGTTAGCTGCATATTGAGCACTATCATGGAGTGAGATTGCTCTCACTCACAAAATGGTGGAGCTGCTAATTCACAGATTTGTGTTTTCATTGAAATATGCACATGCAACCTATGCAACCGAAGGTCTGAGCTATGTAGCATAAAAGAGTCCCCACAACCAACCAGGCATTGAGTCTATTTATCTTATTGCACAATTTGAGAAAGAATTGTGATACTAAAAAGCATGTTAAACTAGGTCACTGAGTGAGTAGTTTAACATAAACATAAAAAAATTGTTGATGAGTCAAATTGTCACAGAGAAATAAAACAGAAATACCGGTGAATAGTATAAGTTCTCCCAGACCTTTTCAGCCGATCTGCGCATGTGCCGGGCAGATGTTGCCCGGCGTTGCTACGTTCAGGTTAGTGTAGGTGGGCGGGGGGAGCTAGTTTAATGAGGGTAGGAGAGGGGGCTAGGCGGCCATGCACTCCTGTGCGATCGTATGGTCCCTTCCTTACACCTGCTGAAGTTAGGGTAGCATTCAGCCGGCGTAAGGAAGGGGCCATATGACCGCACAGGGGGGAGTGTCGGGGAAAGTGAACGCCGATACGCTGTGCTTTAGTAAGCACAGCGCATCGGCGTAGGTCTGGATCAGGCCCAATGTGTGTGCTACGAAAGACCTGCCAGCAATATAGCCACAGCAGGACACACAGGTACAATACAGAATATACATTTAAAAAAAGTTTATTTTCTTTGTTTGTTTTGTTCTGAGCTAGATTGGCATATTTGTGTGTATGTTAAACTGGGTTTCAATCTCTGACTAGCCAAAAAAAATAAAAGGAAATTTTGGTTTAAATGAAACAGTCTCTCTCTTTCTTTCTCTCATGGTTTTCTGTGTCTGTACATATATAAGGCTGATATACTGTCAGGTCAGATTGTAATATGTACAGTATAATGTGTCAGATATCAGTGTCTGTACATATATGAGACCGGTATAGTGTCAGGACTGAGTGTGGTCTGTGTAATGTGCTGGGTATCAGTGAATGTACATATATGAGGTTATATTGTTTCAGTGTAAAGTGTGATATGTGTAATGTGCTGGGTATCAGTGACTACATATATGAGGCTGTATAGTGTCAGTGTAGAGTGTGATATGTGTAATGTGCTGGGCATCAATGTCTGTACATATATGAGGCTGTATAGTGTTAGAGTATGATTAGTGTAATTTGCTGGGTATCAGTGTCTGTACATATATGTGGCTCATATAGTGTTAGGGAAAATTGTGATATGTGTATTATGCTGAGTATATGTGACTACATATATGAGGTTTGTTTAGTGTTATGACAGAATTTGATCTGTGTAATGTCTTGGCTATCAGTGACTGCACATATGAGTTGTGGGTATAGTGTCCCAGGACAGTGTGATTTGTGTATTGTGTAGGGTATCCATGTCAATTTCTATATTTCTAAGGTTAAAAACAAATATATTAACTATATAAAAAACAATGAAATTCCATAGACAAAAAACCTTGCGGTTTAACATGTCTGATTAAGGATTACTACATTGACACAAAATTTAGCAACCTTTGAAACTTTACTATTAAAAACCATTAAACTCCAAAAAGCAATGAAATTATGACATTAAGGCTGAAGCCCAATGGACGTGTTCTTTAAACTATACAGAAATGATTTATCATCACATCCTGTAGTTAGATTCAGATTCAGCACTATCATGAAGTGAGATTGCTTTCACTCACAAAATGGTGGAGATGCACCAGATTTGTGTGGTCAATTACCAGGGGTAAAAGGGCTGTGACTTTAGATTGGGGGCCTTTAAGCAGTCATACCTAACTGCATCTACAGTGATTATAAACTATACAGAAAGTAAAAGAGTCACAGTAGAGCGCTAAAGGTTCCGTTACAGCAGCCTTAACTTATGCCTCTGAACTGTTATATAGGTATTCTAAGACGTTAATAGGGACAAGAATGAGGCTTAGTATAGGTGCTTGGAGCCTAATGTTTATCGTATAATAGAGATTACTTTTAAAAAAACAATGTCGCAAGTTACTTCCAGATTAAAACACAGTCGCTGTCCAATTTTTCAGTATGCTACCAGAAGAAACCAAATGAATTTAACTCAAATATTTTTGTTTATGCTAAGACCGCTGCCTGTGATGACAGTATATGTCCGTATGCCGTTTACACAGTTTTCTCGGTCTTAATGTGGTATTAGCATCAAGGTATGAAATAGGTATGGCAATGGTCTTACAGTTTTGCTGGGATCTGATGAGATTTACTCTGGTACGTGGTGACTCCAGGCGGTCCGGACTTCTCAGGTACTCGATGTCTCAGTCAGTATGCAGTCTGGATCTCCGTTTGGCGGCAAGGCATCCCCCGCTGATCCTCCGGTCTGCATCTGTGCTTGTAATTAGCAGGGAGGATGCGCAGTGTCTCTTTCAGTAGGTAGCCTCTATCCTGACGCCGTTCTCCTGAGGAGGGGGGAGAAGAGACAAGAGAACCGCAAATAGGGTGATACCGTTGAAAACAGGTTTTTATTAACAGTGGTATAAGAATACTCACAAGACAATTTCTTTAAAAAAGGCACATAAAGGTATCTTTAGGATTTTTTTCCTTCTGTCCCAAAAGGCAATTTTTCATATGGTGACAGGGGTAATATATCAAGAAGTCAAATAGTGTTCTACCCAACGCGTTTCGGACGGGGCACCGTCCTTTCTCAAGGCTAATACTGTGTGACACTATTGGGGATATAGATATAGATATATATATATATATATATATTATATATATACACACACATAGGGGCAGGTCCTATTGGGGGAGTTGCCTATAGGGTGCTGCCATTGTGATGTATGAAGCATATCGTTAAAGAATACATATGACCATCATTATTAGAATGCCTAAAAACAAAGGAATAGATAAAAAGGTAATGACAATATTATTTAAAAGTCCATATCATTCGAAAAGTCCATTACAAGAGTCCATTTGATTAAAAGTGTACATTTGTATCCAATGCAATAAGAGGGGGAGGGGGATCATTTTATCAGGCTTCTGGAGAAATATATTATATATATAAAAACACAGATATAAAAGATAAAACAGTAGTACATAAATACAGTTAATAAATACAGTAAAGAAATTATTATTTGTAACACCAGATAAGGATAAAAGGCAGCACATTTGAAACACCAGATCTATAGAAACCACTTTATTTCAAAGTCCAAATTTAGACCTTGCGGACATAGGGTATCCATATCATAGAACCAGCGCATTTCTTTTTTAGCTAATATTTCTGTATTATTTCTTTCTCTCCATTGTGGCGTTACTTTTTCAATTCCTATTGCTTTATATATGCATGAGGGAGAGCAAGCATGAGTGCCTTTAAAATGGGCGGACAAGTTGTGTTTGGGAAAACCTTTTTTAATATTATTTAAATGTTCCGTCCATCTGGTTTTTAGGGATCTGCTGGTTCTACCTATGTATTGTTTACTGCATAGGCACTCTATCATGTAGATAACATTTTTAGTATTACATGTAATACATTGGTTTATACTGTATATCTGCTCATTCTGTGTAGATTTGAAATCTGTGATTTTACTAGGTTGTGAGGTATGGGCCCTACACATTGCACATTGTCCACATCTATAAAACCCTTTTGATACAATCTTAGGTTCTGTACTCTTTACGACTCGGTAAGCACTATGAGTTAGGCTACTTCCCAAATTCTTTACTCTTGTATAAATGAATTTGGGTTTATTTGGGATGATGCCTAATAGTTCTGGATCTTGGGTTAGAATGTTGCAATTTTTTCTAATGATCCGTTCTAATATTTTATGCTCAGTTGTGTATTGTGTAGTAAATGCCATTTGATAGGTTTCTGTTGATGTTTGTTGTTTTCTTTTTGTTGACAGAATGGTTTGTCTTTCAGTCATTTCCACCATTTTTCTAATATTTTTAAGGTTCTCCACCTTATATCCTATTTTCTAAAAATTTGTTTTGTAACATGGTGGATTGTTCTATATAATCGGGGATTTTCGTGCAATTGCGTATGACCCCTTCAAGCCATTTTTTATGGTGGCAACTTTCCACATTTATCAGGGAGTCTGTTGGTTTGATATAATTTTTTACCTTGATGATACCATCTTCAATAAACATTGTTAGGTCCAAAAAATCTACCGTTGTTTTGCTGATAAGGAATTTCAGGGTAATGTTTTTATTGTCCTTATTTAGACCATCACAGAACTCATCAAGTATAGTTCTTTGTCCCTCCCAGATAAAGACCAGGTCATCTATATACCTTGACCATTTTTTTAATATATTTTTCTCATGGGTTATTATTCCAGATAACCTCATTCTCCCAGGATGCAAGAAACAGATTTGCATAACTGGGGGCCACTTTGGCCCCCATTGCAGTCCCAGTTTTCTGGAGGTAAAAGGAGTCTTTAAAAAAAAAAATAGTTATGTTTTAGGATGAAATTTAGACCTTCCACTATAAACTCCTTGAGATTTTCTGATTCTGAGTAAATGAAGGTCCTTACACCCTCTACACCATCCTTATGTTTAATAATGGTGTAGAGGGAGGTTACGTCTGCTGTGACAAGGTATTTTTCTTCACTCCATTCGGTATTTTCAAACTTTTTTATAATTGTTACAGTATCTTTAACGTATGATGTGGTGGAGGTCACTTTTGGCTGGAGGATGGAGTCTAGGAATTCTGAAAGTTTGGACGTGACGGAATTAATTCCAGCCACGATAGGTCTTCCTGGAGGTTTTATTGGGTCCTTGTGAATTTTTGGCAACATGTATATTACTGGTATGGTTGGCGAATCAATGTCTAAAAAATTGTAGGTATCCTTATCTATTGTTCCCTTTTTATAGTATTTTTTTATAAGTGATTTATAATTCTTTAAGATCTTAGGGGTGGGGTCTGTTTTAAGTAATTCATACGTGGCCTGGTCATTTAATTGTCTAAAAATTTAATTTTCATAATCTTCGACATCCATAATAACCAGGCCTCCCCTCTTATCTGCAGGTTTTATAATAATTGTCTTATTTATCTGGGAGGGACCAAAAACTATACTTGATGAGTTCTGTGATGCTCTAAATAAGAACAATAAAAACATTACCCTGAAATTCCTTATCAGCAAAACAACGGTAGATATTTTGGACCTAACAATGTTTATTGAAGATGGTATCATCAAGGTAAAAAATTATATCAAACCAACAGACTCCCTGATAAATGTGGAAAGTTGCCACCATAAAAAATGGCTTGAAGGGGTCATACGCAATTGCACGAAAATCCCCGATTATATAGAACAATCCACCATGTTACAAAACAAATTTTTAGAAAATAGGATATAAGGTGGAGAACCTTAAAAATATTAGAAAAATGGTGGAAATGACTGAAAGACAAACCATTCTGTCAACAAAAAGAAAACAACAAACATCAACAGAAACCTATCAAATGGCATTTACTACACAATACACAACTGAGCATAAAATATTAGAACGGATCATTAGAAAAAATTGGAACATTCTAACCCAAGATCCAGAACTATTAGGCATCATCCCAAATAAACCCAAATTCATTTATACAAGAGTAAAGAATTTGGAAAGTAGCCTAACTCATAGTGCTTACGGAGTCGTAAAGAGTACAGAACCTAAGATTGTATCAAAAGGGTTTTATAGATGTGGAGAACATGCAATGTGTAGGGCCCATACCTCACAACATAGTAAAACCACAGATTTCAAATCCACACAGAATGAGCAGATATACAGTATAAACCAATGTATTACATGTAATATTAAAAATGTTATCTGCATGATAGAGTGCCTATGCGGTAAACAATACATAGGTAGAACCAGCAGATCCCTAAAAACCAGATGGGCGGAACATTTAAATAACATTAAAAAAGGTTTTCCCAAACACAACTTGTCCGCCCATTTTAAAGGCACTCATGCTTGCTCTCCCTCATGCATATCTAAAGCAATAGGAATTGAAAAAGTAACGCCACAATGGAGAGAGAGAAATAATACAGAAATATTAGCTAAAATAGAAATGCGCTGGTTCTATGATATGGATACCCTATGTCCGCAAGGTCTAAATTTGGACTTTGAAATAAAGTGGTTTCTATAGATCTGGTGTTTCAAATGTGCTGCCTTTTATCCTTATCTGGTGTTACAAATAATAATTTCTTTACTGTATTTATTAACTGTATTTATGTACTACTGTTTTATCTTTTATATCTGTGTTTTTATATATATAATATATTTCTCCAGAAGCCTGATAAAATGATCCCCCTCCCCCTCTTATTGCATTGGATACAAATGTACACTTTTAATCAAATGGACTCTTGTAATGGACTTTTCGAATGATATGGACTTTTAAATAATATTGTCATTACCTTTTTATCTATTCCTTTGTTTTTAGGCATTCTAATAATGATGGTCATATGTATTCTTTAACGATATGCTTCATACATCACAATGGCAGCACCCTATAGGCAACTCCCCCAATAGGACCTGCCCCTATGTGTGTGTATATATATATATAT
>WWET01002748.1:119832-129907 GCA_011038615.1 Limnodynastes dumerilii | reverse complement strand
CCGGGGTTTTCATGAAAGCCGGCAATTTCATGAAAACCCCGGCTTTTTCATGGTAATCTGAACGGGGTATAACTAATAGTATTGGAGCAGACTAACCTCTACATCAGGGGTCCTCAAACTTTTTAAACAGGGGGCCAGTTCACTGTCCCTCAGACCGTTGGAGGGCCGGACTTATGAACAAATTCCCATGCACACTGCATATATCTTATTTTGAAGTGAAGAAACAAAACAGGAACAAATACAATATTTAAAATGAAGTAAAGTTAAATCAACAAATTTACCAGTATTTCAATGGGAACTATGGGCCTGCTTTTGGCTAATGAGATGGTCAATGTCTGGTTCCATATTTGTCACATTTCTCACTTCTCCAACCAAACAATCATATTTATCTTTATGTTGATTTTCATAGTGTCGACGCAAATTATATTCTTTGAAAACAGACACTATGTTCTGGCATATCAGACATACAGCTCTTTCCTTGTACTGCATGAAAAAGTAATCATAAGTCCACTGTTCTTTGAATATCCTACACTCCAAGTCAATTTTCTTTTTCTTGACATCATTGTTTCCTAGGGATTCCAATTTGCTATTAGTAAAATACCAATATATATATATACAGCGCTACAAAAACAATATACCAGCAATAACTTTGCACACACAGAGACATACAGACTGCAATGCCCATCATTGCAGTCTGATTGGTGAAACTCAGGCTCACACTGAGGTAATAATGCTCCCAACTTCCTCCAAGCTGCCTCTGCGCTGTGATGCCTCTGTTTCCCGCACACTCTCTCTCCCGCTCTTCGCGCTCCCGCTTCCAACCTTCACTGCCCACAAGTCACCGCTCAGGCGGCCCTCCCAAATGCCCTGGCTTCCTCTGAATCCTGGGAGATGAGAGTTGTAGTCCGGCTGTGCTGTTTGGTTCCTCTCACCGCCTGAAGCTAGATTGCAGCCGGACAACAATTCTCATGATCCAGCGCTTCAGCCGGCCAGCCAATCGGCGGCGGCCGCCACCCCCTCTCCCTCTACCACCACTGACCGTCCTTCTCATGTAAAAAAAATGACAGACAGGCAGCGGCGGCATAAACACCCGGCGGGCCATATAAATGTCCTCAGCGGCCGCATGTGGCCCGCGGGCCGTAGTTTGAGGACCCCTGCTCTACATGGTGATTTGGTTCAGTCAGGGCCAGTGCTAAGTCTCTGGGCACCCCCATGCCACAGCTGCATGAGGCACAGTTGCATAAAATATTAATATTTTATTATATGTTAAAATGCTTTTTTGTAAACAAAAACCCCATAAGTTCAGTTTTTTTGTATTTAAATGCATATTACTTATAACTGCTTTTGTGACCCATGTGGGGGTTTGGGTTGTCTGTGACATGTAAATCACAAATGAAAAGATGTTTCCAATGGAGAGCACATTGGCCTAAAATTGATCTTTATATTAAAATGAATTCATGGAAAGTATTGGACTATAAGAAGAATAACAAGAAAAACCATTTCCATAATAAATTAACTAAAGTGCCTGTGAAAATGCTCAAAGTGAATAAAGTGCATAGAACTCCGCAGAGGTAAAAAAAAAAAAAAAAAAGTTATAATAATGCAGGCTCTCTTCTTCAAAAATTGTATTATTATTAGGTTATTAAAACCATTCTGCTATAATTACTAACAGACCGGAGCATTCTGCGACATGTATTTACACATTTTAACAAAATCGACACTCAGCTCTTATTTATTTTTTTGGGCAATTTTGCTTTGAATTTACTAATCAACGTTTAGTAAATACGGTGATTTGTATGTTGTGACTTTTTAAAAACATTGATTTTGAAAGTCATCATTTTGGACGATTTATTGAGATTTCAGTATAGTAAATTTTGCAGTTGCCGGAAAAATTGCCCATTAGTAAATCCAGCCCTAGATATCAGAACATACAGTCCTTATTTTTGCCCGTATAGGACTGAACCCTAATGCTAATAGAATAGGAAGTGATGGAAACAGAGTATGTTTTGTCACTAGAGCGAATCTAATAGTATTTTCTGTGCTGAAATCAAACTTTATTTTAGAATGTCTCTATTATTATAAAGATTTTGAGTGACACATAAACTGTACAATGTTACATTTACTAAAAATACATACGTAGTAAACAATTCACTTAAAATGTAAAAGTATAGACTTTTCTGCTATATTTTGCCTTGGGAGCATCCCTTTTAAGAGAACAACAATAGTAAACAATCACACTTTGACTGCCCTTGCCCTAATATAAGCAACAGTGCTGCGCTAATGAAACCACAAATATCACATATCAATAAAAATTGTCAGTGTTCATAACAGATAAATAGGCAACATTTCATATAATAACACAAGAGTATTGGGAATATCTGCAATGAAAGGACATATAAATAAAATTATCTCAAAATGTGATTCAGTTCAGTCAATTTCTTCAAGAACAGTTGTATGAGACTGATGGAAATTTGATAAGCCAGGAAGAGCAGGTAAATGAACTACAAGTCCCAATAATATGATTAAATAACTGTGGCAATCTTCAGCATGTGAATGGTAAAGAATAGAAGCTCTTACCCCACTGGCAGGTGCGCATCAGCGTCTGTCAGCTGTATGGTGAAATCTAAAGTGCACAATAGAATCCTCCATTACCTCAGCAAGCCGAGGCTGACGTATAATAGAAGGGCCCACAGGTCACAGCGAAAGTAGCAGACGGGGCTCGCCAATGCTGAAGAGAGCCTGGAAATGTCCGTATGGAGCCCAAGGCTATTGGATGAAGGGAGGGATCCGTTAGCACAGTGGTGGTAATGAATGAATGACCACCGGTATTAAAGGGAGCAGACTTGTAAAAGTGATGGGTACTGTAGAAACAGTTGTTAATAAAAGGTTCCTCTGTATGAATGTCCCAAGCGGCAGATAAATGGAGAAGAAAGAGTAAATCTCAGAGTCTTGATATATTAGTAGTAGTTAAAACCTAACGTGTTCCGTGGCACATGGGCCACTTCATCAGAGGTGAGAATACTGCTTTTGCATTACAGAAATATCCTGGGGGAAAGTATCCATCGTGTTCATCGGGACTGCTCCAAGATTTGCTGGGAAGAAATGCAGGTTTGCGTTCAAAAAATAGATTTTCTAAGACATGCTACATCGCATCATCTTGGAAGACTTTAAAAAAAAGTCTACTGTTTCATTGTAGTTGTCTGCCTTATTTTTAGTTCCCAAAGTTCAGGCAAATGGTCTTGAACGACTCCTATGTAGCTTTTTCAGCCTGATTCAAAAGACCATGAAAGCTTTCATCTTTAATAAGTTCAAGAAATAATTAGTGGCGAGCAGGTGAACTAATTAGAAAACTCCTTGATAAAATCCATTTTTATTAGAAACACAGATAAATATGTCATAACACTGAAACACATGTGTATAAATGAATAATCCGTGAATTAATCACATAAAAATATTCAGTATGTCATAGATTTGGCCAAATATGTGACAGTCAACCTCTAATAATACCCTGCAGGGATACTTTGCGGTTGAAATAAAAATTTGAGGTTTAAGATGTGCATAGTCACTCAAACAATCCCGTTTTGGAGCTACTGGTAGATATATTGTAATAATAAAGTGAAGATATTGATGCTGCTTTATATTTTACGCTTGAAACTTGGTTTGATAAAAGTACAAGTCTCACAGTCTCTGCCCCCTGTAGTAGTGAGCAACGATCTTTTGTACCTGTACTCCGTGATAGTTGGTAAAGATGTAGCTGGTGGGTACAGTCGGGTGCTGCGGTCTGATGGCTGGACACTGAGGTGGGTTCCCACCTATCGATGGGTCCGATTAAGGTCGTTCCTGACCAGCTCTCAAAGCAAGCAGTCACTCCTCCGTCCACAGAATGGTAAGTGCCGTCTATCCACGTGGGAACAGGCTTGTGGACCGTGGCACGCCGTCTTATTCAAAGCAGGTTATTGATGTACTTATGCGTTTTAGATGTAACCAGTAGTCGCGGGGAAAGGTTATCTGGCCAGACCTTTGAACCAATATAGCAACTCTACGCGTTTCACCGCATCAGCCTCTTTGCGGTTTCCTCAGAGGAATCCTTCTGAAGAAACCGCAAAGAGGCTGATACGGTGAAACGCATAAAGGTGCTATATTGGTTCAAAGGTCTGGCCAGATAACCTTTCCCCACGACTACCGAGACTGCTGGTTACATCTAAAACACATAAGTACATCAATAACCTGCTTCCCTGCTTTGAATAAGACGGCGACTGTGACAATAACTGTAAGTTAAGGGACAGATTCCTTAATACCTGAGAACCTTGTCCATTCATCAAAATTGGCCCACATCAGAGCCTGGAAGCTTTTCGGGAGGGAGATCTGGAAGAGTGATCCAATAAAAACTATAACTTTATCTCAAAATTTGCTTATTTTGCGGCACTCCCAAAAATTATGTTTAAACGTAGCTGATGGGTGTCTACATTTTGGACAGCTTCCAGACTCCTCTGCAGTCATGTGTTTTCTCTGAGCCTTTGAAATATACACTCTGTGAATTACCTTAAGGTGTATTTCTTGTAAGGTAGGTGACCTGAGAAATTTCATTGATTTATCGTAATATTTTTTTAGGGCCTCCGCCTCAATTCCTTGTGGTGAATCTTGTGTCCAAGCTGGCCAGCCCACACCATGGCACTATCAGGAGAAAACACCTTAGAAACATATCTTATGTTGAAAGGGTGTGATTTTAAGAATATTAGCAATTTGTCTATACTATCAGGCATATTGTTCAATTTAAGCATTGTAGTCTGACCCTAATGTCTGGCTTGGAGAAACATATAAAAGTCTTTATGTGGTATATTAAACTTTTCTCTGATTTGAGAAAATGAGTATATACTACCTCCAGGGTCACAGATGGCCTTTATATCCTTCTCTCGCCACATGACAAACTTTTTGTTATCTATACCAGGTGTAAATGAAGGGCTACCTATGAAGGGGGCAAATCTAGAAATTTCAGAATGTGCTTCTCTCCATGCCTTAAATGTGTCACGTAGAAGTATGTTATGTATCAAAGCGCCCGGGATTGATGAGTCAGGCAAGTGAAGTAATGTACTACCAGAGTAGGCCTGGAAGACCTCTGCCTCCAAGCTCTGGTTCGTAAATGTGTGTCTTTCAAATAACCAATCCATGGCATATCTAAAATGTGTACCATATGAGAAGGCTAATACATGTGCTCTTTTTAACTGTAGTCTTGATCTCGCTATACAAGGCTTTTTATTTTGCCACACAAATCGAGTAAATATGTTCATGCATTTCGAAATATCAAATGTTGACAAATGTAAGGGCAACATTAGTATGATATATGCAAGCTTAGGAAAGGCAACATCCTTCACTACTGCGACCCTTCCCATTACAGAAAGTGGTAATGACATCCAACTCTTGAGAAGGTTATCTATAGACTTAATAGTAGGAGTGAAGTTGGTTTTGTATAAATCATGAGTATTAGATGTGATCTGGACTCCCAGGTATTTAAATCGGGAAGGTGCTATTTTGAATATTTGGCATATAATGGGATTAGCTAAAATATTTTCTGTGCCAGAAATAGGTTTAACTTCTATGCAATATTTACAAACTGTAGTTTTCCATGGCGATGCATGGTTTATAAATATGCAATACTTAATTTTCCTGCGATAAATCCAGTTTTCACATGAAAATGGGCTTTATCACAGTAAAATGATCTTCATAAATAGAGCCCATAGAAAGACTTACGCAAAGATCTTCCTGCCTGTTATTAATTAGCAGGATATTTATATGGATCACCTCCTTAGTTAAAAGATCACATGAAGTGAACTATTTATTTATCTCAAACCATCGGAAAAAATATATAGATTTAAGAAAGACGCTGATTTCACCTTTCAAGTGTGATGTACTTAAACAAAACATAACAACCTCTATAGAGTTCCCCATCTAACACTACTGTGTGGTATATGCAAGAGAGGGACTTCTATAATCATAAGGTTTTTAAATCCAATGCACAAAACTGCATCAGAGAAAAAGATATAAATAACATTTGTAAGTACACACAAAATACTTTAAACTGACAATAAAAACGTGCAAAAAGGATGTAAACCAAGACAAACTGCCTCTGTACTGATGAGATGGAAAGCACATCCAAATCAGGTGGCTGAGGGAGCTCCAAAACAGCAAGGTGGAAAAAGTTCTGTGAGGGTGGAAAATGCGGTGACGGGAGACAGGAAGCGGTATCGTCAACTACCAGCTGAAACGTTTCAGGCAGGTGTGCTCTATTTCAAAGCTTCTCAAAGCTGGAGCTTCTTAAGTGTGAATTCAGTCCTCTCTTCTTATTGGATGCTCAAATTATAAAATTTTCCCCCTTCAGTCTATAGTGCATGCAGCAGCTAGACTGATTTTTTCTTGCAAAACACTCTTCTAGATTTGGCACACTGTCAGCAGCAGTTACAGATTTGAAAATAAGAGAGGAAAATAACCATGTTTGAATTGCATATATTTTATTGAGATTTCACAAAAAGAAAAGACATACATACATAAAACTAAGAACAGAACAAAATCAAACTCACGCCCTCTTAGAAAATGCCCTTGTCCCCCCAAGTCCCATAGGAGCAGGATTCAATACAATCTACCCCACAGATTAACATTCAATAGGTCAAAAAAACAGAATAAACCTTTACCATACACCAAATGGATAACAGAGCATACAAGAATTTTTGAGAAACTTATAAAATTTCTAACAGAATGTTAAACCTTATTACATTCCAACCTTTTTTGCATATAAAATTTTCTTAAACGTAGATGAAGGGAAGTAAATTCCAGGCCACCTCAACCATATGAAGCCATCAGAACTCAATCAACAGGTTCCTCGGAATACAAATAAACCAAAGGCGAGTTCAGCCAGGGAGCCCAAATCTTTTGAAAACGGTCCAGAGATCCTCTCTTAGGGCCGTATTCAGAACTCCGGCCTCATTGCATATAAGGCCGGAGTTTTCCGCTATGATGTACTGCGCATGCGCAGTAATTCTGAAACGTAATCTATGTTGCAACGTAGATTGCGTATACGCGGTCTTAAAGACGTAGATTCGCTACAGTCAGTAAGTCGACTATGGGAGAGGTCTGAATCAATGGCACATTGTAAATATCTAAAGAAGTATATCTCTCTCAGTTGAAATTCACCTCAATTGCTCAAAATTTAAGTATATTGCCCACATACAATTGTCCCAGCGTAATAATACCCTCCTGAATCCACACCCACCTACCCTGGAGACCATAGCTCTGGTAAGGAAGAAGTAAACCATAAAGGAGTATTAGGGTCATATAAACCCTAAACCTCCAACATTTTATGTAAAATTTTCCAAACCCCTATTGCTTGGGAAGCAAGTTGAAGTGCCATACCACAAGCCCCCCCAGTTAGTAAGAACTGGAGAGGACAGAGGGAACCTCCACCTGAATGGCGTACCAGATCCCCCAGAAGCTAATTACCGGAATCCCCAATCCAAGGAATTAGATGAGTTAACTCGGCTGCCAAATAATATGCCCATAGGTTGGGGAAAGCTAGACCCCCTGCCTGCTTAGTTCTACACAAAGTATTGTTGGACAGTTTACGACGCTTAGTCGTCCAAACAAAGGAAAGAAGGTGTGTTCAAGAGTCTAAAGTAGGAGCGGGGTAACAATATTGGAGAATATATAAATATTTGGGCAATACTGACATTTTTATTAAATTTATTCTACCAGTTGGATTAAGTGAAAGCTTTTGCCATGTATGCATTTTGGTTCTAAACTATTGTGTAATAGGGGCTATATTTTGAGCACTATAGTCAGAGACCTCATGAGTAACCCATACTCCCAGGTATTTAAATCTGTATGTCACCTGTAAAGGGCACACTGTAGGGAGAGTAACAGGATGTGTCTTATGAAGTGGAAATATGCTGGACTTTTCCCAATTAACCTTTAAACCAGAGTACACTCCAAACTGTTGAAATTGACTCCCCCGCCCTCGCCAGAAACACGGGTGGTGGGTGCACAGTTTTGTCCAGGTTCTCCAGATCATCTCTTTGCAGCGCTGCTCTGACTCTCTCTCATCCCAGGACCTGCACGAGTGGGCAGATCGGTGCTGCGTTTAGGCGGGGTTTGGTTCCCTGAAACTTGTTTTATATTGTTTGTACCTGTTCTCCATTTTTATATTTTATTAATTAAAGCTGTTTCATTTTTATATCATTGGTTCCATTTGTTTACGGACTGGACGACTAGGGGGAGTTCCCCCACCACCCTGCCATTCTACCTCCGGAATTCCCCTTTCTTGACAGCCATCTACAGAGACACTTTCCAATCAATGTCCGGAATTCTCCTGTTATTGAAAACAACTTAACAGCAAGTGAAATACTTTAAATTCATAACATTGTATGCCCTATTTTTCTTGTTGCCGGAAGATAACTTTTTTATGATTGGACATTGGGTTTTATCCATTTAATTGGACACAGTATTTCTCTTTTTGAAGCGTCGGACTTTACCTTGGCTGTGTTTTTGGACTGTGATTATTGCCATATCGTTGGGACTGAGATTTTTAGATACATATAGCTTTCATCGTTTGAGGAGATATTAACTATTTATTTTCCATTCAGGACTCCGTTATTTTTACATATATTTCTTTTCTTTTTTTCTATTTGCACTATGCTATTTTTCTGCACTATATGCACTTTACCCTTAGGTTGTAAATAATAATCATCAACCCAGTGATTCATTATATATTAACTTTTAGTACAGTATAGCCCCTGGTTTTTACCTCACAGTAGCCCCTTATATTTAAATACTTCTTCACCATTTGCAATTATCATTTGGGTGTCTGGAGACACTGTGTATCAGTGCATTTTTGGTATAATATATTTCTGCATATTAAGTAGTGTTCACCCTTGTATTTATAATTTATTTATTTACACATCCACGTTTCACATTGCATATCATCTCTAGAAGTTCCCTCTCCCCTTCCTTTTGAACATTTACTTCCATAGTTACATTTTAGGTATCTTGGCGCCTACTTACATTTTTATTCACATGATCAATTTTCCCCCTGAGGATCACAAACCTTCCGTAAGGGTCTGTTTGGACCTCATCAAGTATAAAGCTAATGTTTTTGCTTATTAAAATAGAAACTCCCCTAGAATTACTGGTGTGTGATGAATGATACACCCAACCAACCCATCTTTTTTTAAGAGCAAGAAGTTTCCCTCCTACCAGATGTTTCTCAACTAGGCACATTATATCTGCCTCGCGTTTACGTACTTCATTTAGGTCTAAGGAGCGTTTAACCTTATTAATGAGCCCTCTCGTATTCCAGGACATAATCTTCAGTGAACTCGCCATTGGGACAATAAGTAGAAGCACATTACCGAGGAAGAAAACGGCAAAGAAAAAACCTTCATATTAATATAGCATAGAACCCATAGAACTAGACCAATAAAGATTGCAGCGACTATGAAAAAAGGTGTTACTCTGACCTTAGAAGACATATATTCCCTTATTGTAGGAGACAGGGACTTTGAGGGACCCCTACCATTAAACTTCCCAACTAAATCCGCCCACCCCAAAACCCACCCTGTATTACCTCCCAAAAACAAGTAATACCTTATCCCTAACATGAAAACTTTACCCTTCCTATAGTCCTATAGAAACTAGAAACTCACCTAACCAGAGGGCTAGACACTCAAGCTTAACATAAAAGGTCAGCCCCCATACAGCGGTGATCCAAAACCATGCAAAATAGGCCTACACATACAGCCTAACTTCAAACAATTCATTACCTGTAACTTACGGACCAGCTAAAAGGTCCCAACAGTGCCTGTTTCGTTCTGGCATTATTATTAATAGAAAAAAGTCACAGAGTAAACAAAAAGGGATACCCGCATTATATGTATCAATACAAAACTTTAAGATAAAGTTCCCTCCTAGAGATCACAGAGGTGGACTGTGTCTCCCTCCCCTCTCCTATCCAACCAGTCCTGAGCCTCTCGGGGAGATTCAAAGAAGTGGGAAATTCCGTCTGCCTGCACTCTTAAACGGGAGGGAAAGA
>WWET01002748.1:89084-99152 GCA_011038615.1 Limnodynastes dumerilii | reverse complement strand
GTAATAGAACACGAGGGCATGAATATAAACTGGAGGGTGGTAGATTCAAAGGAAATGTGCGGAAAAATTACTTCACTGAAGGGTGATAGATAAGTGGAATATTCTCCCATCTGAGGTGGTTGAGGCCAATACAGTAGAACAATTTAAACATGCTTGGGATAAATATAAGGGTATCCTAAATTGTAAACCAAATTGAGGGTAAATAGGGTCTAGGGTCAGTATAGGTTTGAATAAACAAATGGGCAGACTAGATGGGCCTTGTGGCTCTTATCTGCCGTCACTTTCTATGTTACTATGCTTCTATGTATGGGCGTTCCAACAGAGTTAGGACTGAGTCACAGGTAGGTGCCTTTGCGGAAACTAACATACGTACTGGAAAAATTAAGGTAGCCCTCGACCACTTGTAAGTTGAAGAACCATATTGTTTGCTGTAAGGCCATGCGTCTTCTCTTACTTAGTTCAGGCCACACCTGCTGCGTGTGTTTAATCAGTGGATGTGTGTTTATAAATTAAACAAATAAAGTCTTGTTTATTAAATCTTATGCTGATTTCACATTTTGTACTAGACTTTAACCATGTAAAGTTGCCATTATTTGTGTATAGTTTGAGGTTTACTTTGAACTTTTATTAACTTTACATTTTAATAACAAACACAACTACATTTACTTATATTTAACTATATTGGTTGTTTCTTTTGATTTAATGTTTAAAATGATTATTTTGTAAATGTTTTATGAAACTCTATATGTAGTGGATCATTGTTTTTATAACTTCATGCAGTATCTGTTTATGTTTTTTGTAAAGTATGTCATATTTATTTTTATTTCTATTTGTATTTTTAATGGTTAATTTTATTTACATATGTTAATGAGAGTACTTTCTGTTTTTAGAAATACATTTTTTTTTTAACTTTTCCAGAGCCTATTCAGTGCATTTAGTTATGTATCTTTGAATCATAAGCAATTTTAAACACCTAAACGCACGACCGTTCACAGCTAATAAAGTCAGCGTGTACCTAATTATACGCAGGCTAGACTTACGTCCTTAGGTTGCAATCCTAACACAGTGGTTAACTGTGTTCTTTCTTTTCTCTGAATCGGTATTGCGGATTTTTCACATGTATGTATTTAGGTAAGTTCACAAGATTACTCTTAACTGTGAATCAGGTCCTGTATGTGAAATTCCAGATCCTCTACTACATTAATTCTATATTAACAAGTAATGCACTTCTTAAATTTGTGGAGACAAATATCTTTAATCATATACATTGTTTTATACTGATGCTCCAAGTCTATTCTTTCCTTCTGTATAGTGCTGTGGACATTATGGAGGAGGGGGATATAAATAACATAATACTTATAATAATTATTATAATAAGCAGAGAAATAAGAAGATGCTGCCACTAGGGGTCGATTGAGTTTAGAGCAATGTTGAAATATGAACATTATGTGTCACGATGCAATGAGGGGTGTAAAAAACAAAATTTTTATGTAAGGATAAACTTCTGTTTTGTTTATTAGAAAAGACAGAAACTATTTTAAATTCATTCCTCAGCTGCTGTATGGAAGAGTATGTATTAACCCCTTCTACTCCACACAGAGTCAAAAACATATAAACAACACGAGACACAGTGCTATCTGGCACCTATTCATTAAACAATATACACTTTATTTTAAGAACATATAAAAACTTACAATTATTCAACTGAGTTGTTAGCATTTTTAATTGCAGTGTGCAATAAGATTTAGTCTGTGCAATAATATTCAGTTACGTTGAGTAATATATTGTGTTAATAGTAATAATAGAGGGACAAGTTTGCCTCAGAATCAATCCTGCTGTACATGGTAGTCATTAGATGTCATAAAGGTTTAGTTGCAGACCTCTCCGATATTACCTTCCACATATTACCTTCTAAGTGTGTATAGATATTTATTTATTAATATATTTTGTATAGCGCTATCAGATTACATAGCAATTTACAGAGAATATTTCACATTTAGACCAGTTCCTGCCCCATTGGAGCTGCATTATAAGTTCCCTAACACATACACACACACACTGGGGCTAAATTATTCAGCAGCCAATTTACTTACCTGCATGTTGTTGGATTGTGATAGAAAACCAGAGCACCTGGAGAAAACCCACACAGACATGGGGAGAACATACAAACTCCACACAGATAAGGCCTTACATATGTAAGCCAGCCGTTGATTGGCACTGTGCATGTGCATAGGAACACAACCAATGTTGCATTCTGTGTTGAATTCAGCCTCTACATGGGGGGGGGCTGTCCCATTCACCATGCATACGAAATATACATGGTGAGTGGGCATAGGTATTTAAATTGTACAGTAAGGGCTTGGCTAAGGTAGGCTTCAATTCAGAATTCCACACACACAGAGATGCACAGAGAATGCACAGAGAACAGTTAAGCAATGCCGACTGGAAGAGAGAAGATGCTGCTGAGGTTTAGTTTTACCTTTCATAGTAAGGGTGCTAGGCCCTGATAGATGGTTAAAGGCTGTAGGCCCTTTGTAGTTTGTAGTTCTTGGGCCCTTTGTCACAGTTGACCTCTGTTGTACACTTCATCCGAAGAAGATGATGCCTGCTTTGCAGAATCAAACTGGTCAAATTATTCAGGTGTCAGATATCTGTTCACCATGCTGCTATGGTTTGCTGATTCCCACATATTTAAATCCAGCTACATTTAGCACTCATGGCTGGATCATCAATTGTCTATTGGATGTTTGGACTCTTCTCTGTTACACGTTGTGCGGTACCATTGTACCTGCACCATTGTACAGTATTTTGTAATTGCTTTAATGTACAATTACTTTTTAATGCCACCCAAACACATAATCATTTACTATTCTTTTTCCAATGACCCTGAGCACTATTGATCTATGATGTTTTACTTACTTCTATATGGCTCAGAGCAGACTAGACCAATTATCGTCTATATACAAAGCATTTGTCTAAAAGTTTAGTACTCATTTTCCCCAAAGTCAAATTTAATCGGTTTATAGACTGAGAAACCATTATTTTCAACCCAGTAAACTGAATTTGTACAGATTTTTTTTTCCATGATTATTTTTGTTAATTTTTGTTATTTGTTAACTTAGGACATTTTGATTGTATTGAAATGGAAATCAGATATTCATATGGCCAAATACTTTAATAAAGATACATTGCCTATTTGCCTGTTGCCTGTGCATTAGTGAGTGGGAAACTTAAATGAATTAAAATAAATATATTAATAAAAACATAAATTGCAATCAACAAAAACAATAAGAATGTATTTTTTAATGTGTATTCTACAAAGGAATTTTTTTTAAATAAAAAAAAATGTGCTGGCATAATTGAGTGTAAACAGAATAAGCAATATTGGAATATTAGGCATTATTAGATAAGTAGACAACTCAATCTTCTCTAATCACATAAGCTTTATTTATTTGAAGAATAACAAGTAAACTGTTTGTTGATATTGATCATCTTACAATTAAGAACATCAAATTATTATAAAAGGGAATTTTGTTGTGACCCTAAAATAAAGGGCAAAAAGTAATGTAGGTTTTTTTTAATTGTTTATGTGGTGAAACACATATCAGTAGCACAGGAAGCGCAGATTGTGCTAATACCACAATGTTCCTGCATCAGTTTGACACCAGCTTGTGCTTTTTAGGGGGTTCCACCACCTTTTTTTGAAGCCCAACGGAGAATAAAAAGCAGCGTGGGCTATAGTTAAGCTTATAAAGGACTGGGGACATGACTGGAGGCATATGAAATACTGTAGTACTACAGTAGGAAAATTCTATCAACTTAAATATTTTTAAACATTTGAGTATTGGTACCTTTTTATACCAGAAATACTGGTATACTTTTAGCTTTCTTCATTCATTCTCTCTTTGCTAATTCTCCTAACAACATCATAAGGAACAGATTTGCTGTTTTGTCACTAGTGGCACATAGGAGATCCTCCAAGGAGATCTAAATAATAATCTCTGGGAATACCCTGTGCAGCTGTGATATATACGGTAACACAGAGGAGAGAGTAATAAAACAGTGTGGACAGTTCCTCCTCTGTGGCCCCCTTCCCTTGGTGACAGAAAGCATTTGCTCAGAAGAACTAAGAAGTGGGCTCAGGGCCAATATCGTGGCCCCTACCTATTTTGCCTTCCGGGCCCTGGACTGGATGATGTTTTTTTTGTATTAGGGAAAAATGTGCTATGCACAAAGATAAACAGACGCCGTGAAGGTGTGTGATACTGTGCGTTTTAGGATGTCTATGATACATATAATTATTTCCTTTACAGCTATAGTAAACTCTATGTACATAATACATAACAATTAATGCTAGATTGTTTCCCGTCCTGTAGAAGAAGCTGGCATGTAAATAGCATTACTGTACATGCAGTATATCATTTGGTGATAAAGGGCCTGATCCAGACTTGAACGTACACCCAGTGGTGTAACGTATCTCTGCATGTGACTGGAAGGGATGAACACACAGTCAGGGCCCCATCCTGAACTGACAGCAAATCACCATGTATTGTGTGTCCCGTAGATGCATTTTAAAACGTGGGATGAGCTGTGTGCGACCTGAACGCAAACTCAATGGCGCCTTTGGATTGCTAGCAATTTACGACGCGCCCAAATACGTTGCAGAAGTGCAGAGTTGTACAGTGTAATGCTGACTGTAAAGAGAGGTTATGATTATTGCAAATGCCTCTATTTTTATGTAAATGTGCGAAAGTTATTGCAAACATTATTTTTAATGAACAAATGAAAAATATTTATTTTCTTACTGTATGTCGAAGTGATTTTACACTTGTACAATACTTAGGCAGTGGTTTCTGACCCTTTGTCAGGGCCGGTGCTAGCATGTCTGGCGGCCTCTGCAAAAAATACATTTGCGCCCTGCTATTTTATAAATTATTTGATAATTAAAAATAACATTGCTGTGTCTCCTTCATAACCACATTGCTGTGCCCCCTTCATAACCACATTGCTGTGCCCCCTTCATAACCACATTGCTGTGCCCCCTTCATAACCACATTGCTGTGCCCCCTTCATAACCACATTGCTGTGCCCCCTTCATAACCACATTGCTGTGCCCCCTTCATAACCACATTGCTGTGCCCCCTTCATAACCACATTGCTGTGCCCCCTTCATAACCACATTGCTGTGCCCCCTTCATAACCACATTGCTGTGCCCCCTTCATAACCACATTGCTGTGTCCCCTTCATAATCACATTGCTGTGTCCCATTCATAACCACATTGCTGTGTCCTCTTCATAACCACATTGCTGTGCCCCCCTTCATAACCACATTGCTGTGCCCCCTTCATAACCACATTGCTGTGCCCCCTTCATAACCACATTGCTGTGCCCCCTTCATAACCACATTGCTGTGTCCCCTTCATAACCACATTGCTGTGCCCCCTTCATAACCACATTGCTGTGCCCCCTTCATAACCACATTGCTGTGCCCCCTTCATAACCACATTGCTGTGTCCCCTTCATAACCACATTGCTGTGCCCCCTTCATAACCACATTGCTGTGTCCCCTTCATAACCACATTGCTGTGCCCCCTTCATAACCACATTGCTGTGTCCCCTTCATAACCACATTGCTGTGCCCCCTTCATAACCACATTGCTGTGTCCCCTTCATAACCACATTGCTGTGCCCCCTTCATAACCACATTGCTGTGTCCCCTTCGGCACTCCTACAAAAGTTATAAATGTTTGCTGGGGTGCACAACAGGAAAAAATTTGATATGGTGCTAGAAAGAGGCACTCCCAGACTGTAAGGTAAATCACAACAAGTGCTTTATTCCATAATCCAACGTTTCAGAGACTCTTAGTCTCTATCATCAGGGACATGTTTTGATTTACCTTACAGTCTGGGAGTGCCTCTTTCTAGCACCATATATATATTCCTTAGAACATATCTGTCCACCCACAGATGCCTAGCTCAAACTACTTTGCCCCAATTCTTGCTGACACTGCTTGTGCCCCCCTTTTATAATCACCCTGCTTGTGCCCACCTTCATGCTCACCCTGCTTATGCCCCTTTATGTTTACCCTGCTTGTGCACATTAATGCTCACCCTGCTTGTGCCCCTTTCATGCACACCCTGCTTGTGCCCTTTTCATGCTCATCCTGCTTGTGCCCCCTTCATGCACATCCTGCTTCTGTCCCCTTCATGCACACCCTACTTGTGTCCCCTTCATGCAAACACTGCTTGTTCCCCCTTCATGCACACCCTGCTTGTGACCCCTTCATGCACACCCGGCTTGTGCCCCCTTCATGCACACCCTGTTTGTGCCCCCTTCATGCACACCCTGCTTGTGCCATCTTCATGCTCACCCTGCTTGTGCCCCTTTCATGCTCACCCTGCTTGTGCCCCCTTCATGCTCACCCTGCTTGTGCCCCCTTCATGCTCATCCTGCTTATGGCCCCATCATGCTCACCCTGTGTGTGCCCCCATCATTCTCACCCTGTGTGCGCCTTTATAAATATGTGCCCCCTTTATAATGACACTGTTGTGCCCCCTTCATGCTCACCCTGGTTGTGCCCCCTTCATGCTCACCCTGTGTGTGCCCCCTTCATGCTCACCCTGGTTGTGCCTCCATTACTTACCTTTTACTTGACCTTCTTTCTTCTCTTTCTTCTCCTTGTTCTTGATGACGTCATGCCCGTCATTCAGTGAGGATGGAGGAGTGAGGAGAGCGGAGGATGCCGGGTCCCTGCGCCGCCATATTGGGTAAGTATATCTTTTTTATTTAAAAGGTGGCACCGGTGTGACCAGCGTGGATAATAGGTGGAGGGGAGTGCCTCTCTGGCTTGGCGGTCTCCTGCAGTGCTTACCCCGCTTACCGGGTTCCACCGGCCCTGTCCTTTGTAATGCATTTAAAGTGTCACATCCTAACATAAGGGTTAGCAAATGGTCCCAGAATGTAAGCCCCCTAAACTTAGAAATGACCTGTGGCTGGAGCAAATATTTTGATGTAACCAGCATCGTGTGGTGCCCTCACCTCAGGGTTCGGTAATGTCAGTGCACTCAGCCAAAACATTTGCAAAAGTCACAAGGTTATGCTGATGGACGACAATCCACAGACTATATATAAGCATTGTTATAGCAAGTAACCTTCTAAATGCAAGACTAAAGTGATCAGAATGATGCATCTTCATTGTGCTGTGTTTCTCTTTATTTTTTTATTAATAAAGTTATTTTTATTTCCTTTTATTTGATAATAATTACATTCATAAATCTCTATTAGAACATTAGCATTCAATGAAGTACTTGCACAAAGCATAACCCTGTGTTCATTATACATCACAGTGAATTGCCCTGCACTTGTGTTTGTATTGCTGGGAAAGGGAACATATCTGGGAACGTATCTGCATTGTACAAGGCGGTTATGTGTTCATATACAACCTCTGGCAGCACCAGTCCAGAGAGCAGTTGCATTCACATTTGGATTGCATGTAAACCTCCCATTACTAAACCCGGGATGTGCTCTTTTTCAGTTTATCAGAGGACAATATTTGGACATTATATATGATGAGCGCTGAGAGTTGATTGGGTCCAGGGTTTTTTCACCGTGCTCACCATTGTATTCAGACATAATTGAGGGAAGGAGAGGTTACTTAATGGTAATTACTGTTTGTCCGTCCTAAAAGCAAATTAAATAAATGACAAAGATGTATTTTATCTCCCCTCAGTAATCTTTCTCTCTAGAATTACATTTTCTGCTTGTCGAGTTTCAATAATATCAGTGGTGCACACATCATACACACTATAGAAACCTTAGCAATCATAATAATAAAAGTTTCAAACATAATAAAAATTATTTTATTTTTTTAATGAAAACAACAAAAGATGAAAAAATAAAAAAAATTAGCAAAGTGGTCAAGCGGTACATAAATCAATCAATCAATCAATCTTGGAACATATGTATTATTGTATAGTGTAGTGTAAGCAGTGAGTTTTAAACATGCTTTAATCACAGTTTTATAATTGTGAGGTGTTTAGGGCTGAGCTGGTGCAGGAATCACTGGGAAACAAGGCTAAAGCTGCACTCAGCTGCACTAAACCATCCACTCAGTGGAACACCCTGTTCTCCTGTGAAGAGCACATGGAATAAAAACAGACAGATGGTCTACTTTGTGTCCACTTTCTTTTGCTTGCTCCTGTTGTGGTTATGCGCAATGCTAAATATCACTGCACCTAAAAAAGGACCTGTATCAGGTCCCTGAGATAAACTTTTCAGCAATAATGATAATAATAATAATAACAACAACAACAACAACAAAAATAATAATTTAGAAAAAAAGTTTGAATTGTAAAAGACTAAAACTTAAGGAGTTTATAATAATAGTTCTAAATTATTATTTTTTCACTCATAAATATAATGTATACACATTTTTTTAACTAACACAGGAATTTAATCATATTAGATCATATATATTGAATGAGATGGGTTTTTACATATGAACCTGCAGCAGAACATAAGGGGAAACTTTTTATTGCAGTGATCAGTTACAGTTATTGATTCATATATTGGGCAAAATTTAATTTGGTAATGGAGCAATATAATAGTTAATTGGAGTGTTTGTTTTGCAGAGAATTCAGATTCAATATCATGAACAATTATCTGACTTATATTATGACCGCAGACATAATAGATGGCTTCCCCACTGTATTAAATAGTACTGATAAGTGCTATTCCAGACACATCCCAGTGTAACATAACAGAGCCTTTGCTTATTTGTATTGTGATGCTGGATCGGATCAGCATATCTGGGTGTTTGCTCTGATAAGCTGTAATGTGTGTTGTACACACATGCTGTCGTCCAGGCTGCAGACACACTGTTGTGTAAAATCACGGTCAGAGTTGGATTCATTGCACATCGTATGGTATTGTATTGTTGGTAAGTTTTATTTTTACATTTAATGTGTGTTGTGTTTATTAGATTGTATCTTCATGACTTGTGGCAAGGTAACAACGTCATTAGGTATTTCATGTTTAGACTGCTAGTGTGTACAAGCCCTGTGCGTCTGCAATTGGATATAAAAATGTGCCACTTTGAGTTTTGCCAGTGAAAGGTCACTTGCTGTTGCTTGGCACACTTGGGAAATTTCATTCAAGTTTTTTTTTTTTTGGTGTGTGTCAATGGGAGACTTGTGAATATTGCTCCAAGTGTCACTGACGTCACCAAAGAAGCGATAAATATCTGGGCACATAATTGGATGTGAGATTCATTGTTGTAATAGCAAAACTCTGCCCATTGCTCCAAGGAGCCATTATTTATTCAGTAGAGGATCAGCACGCAATAGTTGTCAAGAAAGCGTCAGCTTATTAGGCAAGAGCTGCGTGATTGCTGAAGAGGGTCTAAGCTATAAAATCCAGCATCAGGGCTTCTTATTGTAAGAAATTCCCGATATGTCATCATAAGGAAGAAGATCGACCTGCACAGAGGGACACACACATCACCTACCTTTTATGCTGTGTATTCCAGACAAGAGGACCCTCATTCAGCAAGTAGGTTTCCCTGTTGATCTGTGTTGTCTGACGGCAGTATGCATGGCACTTACTGTACAGCGTTGTAATAGGATAGGACTATTTTACCTGTAATTGTTGACTATACGAGTTTTGCTGACTTTCCACCCAGATCTCTGTGCTGGCTATCAGATCACATCAGATCACATTGATCCCAGGCATAGTTTGAGTTTGGTGATACAATAATAATAATAATAATAATAATAATAATATTATTAATAATAATAATAATAATATTAACAATGATATTCCAAATATGTCCATAGGGTTCACGTGTCCTCTCACATAGTATTGGATCGTTTAAGTTTCCAGCACGATCAGTTACATGTAATCTGAGCCATCACCGTGATAAGGTACAGCACTAGCAGCAGTTCAGTCTATGTCGGCGATATAGTCACAATATTATAGTTGTATTTGTGGTAGATTGGGATACGTTGTACAGGATTGGAGTCACTCATGTATTGTTAACCCTTTAATTGTCACAGCTGCAGACGACGCT